>JAGXCT010035313.1:46105-118018 GCA_022495035.1 Philopotamus ludificatus
CATAAATATTATTTTTATAAAACATGCGGAGGTAATGGGTGTCTTCCTCTTACATACCAGTGTAGAAATATATGCATGTTACCTACAAGCCATAACACTATGAGATATATTATGAGAAACGCAATTATTAATGACGAAAACGACAATTAAACGTCAAATTCGTAGCTTTCTATCCGCCATCATCCATATTGCATGTATGCAGATATCCCTAGTGGGACAACATCGACATGCGCATACATACGAATAGCGAATCACGATCCGCATATATGAAACTATGAACAGACCCATAAGCGGCCGTCGACACATCGACAATTGTGATTTATCGGATCGAATTATGCAGACGGATTCGATACAGGGCGATTCGTAGTGAAACAAAAGTAATTGAAGAAGTCTGCAAATGTCAATAGCACGGGCCCGATGTCATTAGCCACATGTCACCGTGTATATTTTTGTCAGTTGGCACGCAACGTTATCTGCGCGCGTAACGTAATTACGCCGAAATGCAAAGTAAATGTGTTTTTAATGCAGCCAGAGTAGTGTACGGTGGCCATTACGGCGGCCGTTGCCGGTGTCCATGATCGATCCATTAATTGCCGGCTGCATAGTGGCTGTGAAAGCTTCCGAGGATGGATTGATGCCGGAATTGCAGTGGACAGAGAAGAAATTGCGCGCATTTCTTGTATAAAGCAATACTAACTAAACGAAATAGAATGGCAGAAGACATAAAAAGAAGGTTGATGAATGAAAAACCAAAGCTTCTACGCTAGCAACATAATATTTTAAGCTAAATATCCAAGAAAAAACTCATTATTAATTATTTTTAAAACATATCATATAAAAATATAAGTAAATAAAGCTCTTAACGACTTGAGCTTTATTTACATTAATGATAAAAAGTACTCTAATCCTCTTGTTATCAAGCACAATATGGTGGTATTGAATTATTACATCTGGTCAAGGGTCCAGACAGTTCTTACACATTGTCTTCGTTGCAGCATAATAATAATTTTCAAAATCTTGCCTTGCCTAAATAGGTTGTGAAAAATTTGTGTATTTTTGTTTAAAATCAGAGTCACTGATTAAATAAATTTGATTAATCACTTGTTCTTAAGCTTTCTGGTTTAGCTGTCACGGAAAATGAATTCCGAATCCTGGAATTGTCCCTACAAGCTCTCAGAAAAAAATGCAAAAGAGTTGTTTTCAAATTGTGTAGGTGTTCTAAAAAATCTTTAGAAACTTCTTTAGAAATTTCTTTCGAACATTTGTTATACGGGAAATCTCTTGTATTAAATATTGCAATGCTTCTTCCGTGTAGTGATAAGTTAACTTTAATATTTATCTTTTAGAAATGTATCCATTTTATTAAATTCTTACGCATTAGACCAAGCATGTCAATCTCGCGGCTTAACCTATTGCACTTACTGAATTTTTTTGAAGTCCTCAATACCGCCAATCCAAAGCACGTTATAGGATTAATCAACTTTGCAATAGGCTCAATGCAATGGATATAAGTAATAAAAAAAATCCCTTTCTTGATTAAAATTTTATTTTTTATCGTTATTTACATATTATATAAATATTATTTAAAGCTTTTCTTAGTGTGATATTTTACATAAAAAGTTCCAGTTTGCGAACACAAAGGTATCGCAAAACAGCCTTGTTTCACGCCTTACGCAGTCTTTCCTAGTCCCAGAATGCAATATGTGTAACTTATCAATAAGACGATCTTCCGAAGGAATATTGGAAGTGCGTCCTCGGGATTTGGCACCCTGCCGAAAATCACCTACAAGCTGGTCAACTAATAATTTAACACATTTTAGGAGAGTCAAAGGCTTTTCAATTTTTTCTTCCTTCATGATTTTATAGAGTATGTATGAGTTTATTACGCAAAAATTAAGCCATAATAAATGAGACGCCTTTGCATTATACACAAATTGTAAAAATAATGACCATGAATTAAAATGCCAACGTATTATTTTGGATTTGTGCAGTATTATCATTGTTTATAAATATAGTGAATATTAAAAATCTAAAATAATAATTTTATAAATGATACATGATTGATTTGTTTCATGCCGCCATAGCGGCGACATTCGAGTGATGCGGAAAGCTGCGATACCGCTTCTATGGCGGCATTCGAGTACAATGGGTTAAATCAACAACAGTTCTCTATCTTTGTAAGTGAATTATTTACCGACTATTCCTGTCTTGTAGCCTTTTTCTTTTCTTCGTAAATGATAATATAGCAGGCAACATCATCATCCACTGCATTTGATAATTGCTCAAATTCTTCAGGATCAGGATCTTACACCTAGATAAGTCATATCATATTTAAATAATCACCCATCTTCGTAGTTTCAAATTGCTTTGGTTGTTCATTTAATACCTCTTCTGAAAAATATCTAAAAAGTTCCATCAATACGTCGTTGCTTATTTGGGCTGAATGAGTGCTAATTAAACTCACACTCCACACATCACCAATATTACTTTTAAATGTATGTAATGCACATTGATTCATTGATTGAATTATAGAAGTTGTATTCGGAGGAAGGAATATTATTTTTATATTTTCATTATAGTCACAAGTTGGATGACCAGGTTCATTGTCAATTAACAATACAATCTTAAATGGTAGATTATTTTTAATGAAATATTTTCTACCTCAAGAGGTAACACATGACAACTAAACCTGTTTTCAATTTTTTTTTAATCATTCATGCTCTTTAATTAGATTTACAAGGCTTTTAGGGTTTCGCTGTGGTTTTGCAATCTCCATCAGCATTTCCGTTATACCAAGGTACCGTTGGCTTTCCTGCTTCAAGGTTCTTAAACAATTTTTGTACCTGAGCGAGGAAATATGCCATTTCTTAATAAGTATAAATCAAGATAAAGCCTGATTCTTGACATAATAAGGTTACAAGATGTATCCTTCAAGCTTGATATAACAAAACACTTATATAATTAATAACATAAAACTGCAAGGAAAAGATCATATTATTACTTAAGTTAAAACATTTAAATGTAGGCTAGTTTTATCGAAAAAACAGTTGAAAAATGTAAATTTTACCTCTTTTTCGACATGCAATTTGAACTTTAGAGTGAGAATTTGAATTTTAGATGAAGCTGTAACGCATAAAAAATGCGCAGAAAATTTTTAATGCCTTAGATATAAGATTTTAAATTATTGGAAAACCCGTTTTCTATTTCGACTCGATTCATTCAATAAATAAATACATAATCAAATACAAGTTGAAGGTAAAATTCAGTTTGGAAATATACATACAAAATTATTTCCATGTTTCAAAGTATTTATGAAAATAAGTCTTCTGTTAGATCCAAAATTCAGCAAGTCCGTCAGGAAGAAAACAATAATCTGACGAAGAGTAAAAATGTTTTTTTTATAATGCTTCTTTTATAAATAAACCTACGTTTCTACAAAAATGATTTTAATGTTTTTCTCAAACTAAACCTTGTTTATTTGTCCCATGTCAGTCTTTGATTTTGACACGGTTGGTTTAGATCTCAGTACCAGATTTAACAGTTTTTTGTTCAACGCTAATTGTATTTTATTTTGCTTTTAACTGTAATTGTATCAACAGAATCCAAAGAATTGCCATCAAGTCATCACCAATAATTCATTTAGATATAAATCTTGTTTTTTTTTGGTAATATTACGTTGCTATTTTGTCCATATAAAAAATACTGTTTTTAGTGGGCAAGAACTGTTAGATGAATAACGTTAAGCTATTGTGTAAACTCTTGAATTATTGTGCTAGGTTCTGATTCAATCAACACTTTTAGTTTACCATTATCAACTGAAGAAGGACAATTACGACCTTCTTCGCCTCCAAGACTCTCATCATGAACAATAAATTCATTGAAACCATTTTTTTATTCATAATATTATAATAATTAAATATGAATAATATTATGAATAGATCGTAGAAAGTTGTAGAAATTAAAATTCAATTCTATTCATCGCTAATTATTTAATATTCAATAGATTGTATCGCATTGTGTTACAGCGCATTGAATATAATCGTAATATTTTCCAGCCTCATAATTGAAAATAATATAAAAAAAATCTCAATTGAATACATTTAGAAATTATATTTGATTCTTTATAACAATCAATCATTATTTATATATTAATATGCATGATGCAATTAAAGACAACATATATTACGATTAATTAAATATTATGATGTTATAATGCGATTGATAACTGGATTTATATCTTCAGATCAAATGTCGTTAAAATGTTAAAATCATTTATTATTCAAATGAGGTATTATGCAAAGGTTATCTACCGCTGCTCTATGTCGTTAAAATGATTTTGCATTTCTTTGATAAAATATAAGGATTACGATCATAATCGAAAGATCGCGTTTCAATTATATATTACTGACTTGATTTTGCACGGAGTCCATAAATGAGATAAGATCATGAGACTGCTTGCAAGCGAGCTCCGACCGAAGATCTGTGATAATACAGCAGCTGTCCAAAAATTCCGAACACACTCGACCCATACGTCATTTTGTGAATATCGCAGAATCCCAATTTCCTGTAGTAAAGATGTCGAGATTAGGCGACGGTGAAAAAAACCGTCTCTCAGCTTCTGGGTGGTGGTCGTGGAATATGCGGTCTTCATAATTATCGTCGGCTTAAGTATGAGTATAAGTATAAGTATACAGCTCGAGGTCGCGGTCCTAATGTCGTTTCCGAAACCACGCATTCGTATGACACAAATCATCTGTACTGTCCGACGACTAATCTCGTCTTAATGACACGAACCCGGTCGACAATCTCGAAGATGGGATTGTCTTCTGTCATTACGGACATAATTACTGATATTAACGATTTTGTGACGTCATCAAACGAATAATAACATTTTCGAACTCTCAAAATAAATATAAATGGAAGCAGACAGCTTCTGACAATTGATATGTCTCGAGAGACACTCTGTTGATTTAAAATTTCACCAACTGTTTACACAAGAAAATATTTGAGTGCAAACGGAAACCGCCCTGGCATAAAAACATTTTTTTCTTCAACATCCCTCTTCACGTTATTGAAGTGTCTGCGCGGATAATTAATTTAAAAGCCACACGTTATTCTTCGTGTTTATCGCAGTGTAAATCAATCTTTATATTTTTTTGATAGTTGTCCTCTTTAATTATTTTTGTTTTCAGCTGAGATGACTCGACTACATAATAATCATGGACACGAAAAAAAAAACACCTTGTATACAGTTTTTTTTCGTGGCCGCAAGAACGATGATTACCCCCATCGTTCTTCATCCATATCAAGATTCACGCAATCGAGATTATTTATGGATTTTTTTGAGCGCGGATTTCGCTCATTAAAATTTCAAAATTAAACACGGACGCAGGTAGGAAGTAGTTGGAAAAATTCGTGTAGCACGTGCTCGAATTAATTTATCGCGAAATTTAATCTTAAAACACGGGGGGATTCTATTGTGATGATTCAAAAGCAATGTAATTATATTACTCCAGATTTTACACTGCCATATAAGCAGCAGAGGCTGCAGATCCGTGGGAATCATTGCTTCGATAGTTCTCTAGCTATTGGCGTATCACATTGCGCAATTGGTTCTGCAATATCCGTGGCAACTCCTTATTTTTATGCACAGATTTTCTATATTGGGAATATGAGGTCAAATGAATCTTTTTTATCCGATGATCATTTTATATAATATTTTCAATACACCAGAAAAATTATGCGAATGTTGAAAGTTCAAGTTAGGCCTATTTAAACGGTATCTATAATCTGAATTTTATTTTTATATATTAATATGTATTTAAATATTTATGTTAATCTGCTTTAGCATAACGTTTAAAAGCCCCCTAAGGCTTCAGTTACGCTACTGTTAGTAATCAGTGTTGCTATCTGATCAGATATTTAGGCACGTATTTTGAATTTATGTATTATATTTAGATTTTATGAATATTAACTCTAGTTTTAGCAACGTTTCGATTAATAAAAATATAATACATGTAGTGAAAATATGCTCATAATTTTATTTATATATAATAATATTATCCTTATTGTCCGGTATTATTAATAAATATGAATTTGAAGAGTTTGCCATTTAAATTTTGAAAAGGTTAGATTCTTTTGGAATAGGGAGTAGTTGTAGGGAGTCATTTTTGGTCATGACGGTGTGGTTTATGGCCAAGATCTCTTTTCTCATGAAAAAAAACGTGCAGCACAATAAAACACCTGAAACCTTTTAGTTTCCAAAAAATAATTTGATCTAACGATGATTTAGTCATTAGTCTGTACTAATATATTTTTTTTCTGCGAGCCAAAAAATATCATAATTTTAATGCAATCACATAATAATAAAATTAGTCTGATAGAGTTTTTTTTTAATATTTAATAAATGGCACTCGACAGTGCGACAACTGTTTGGCTCCACTGTAGACGATTATTTTTAATAAACAAAATGGCGAGTAACACTTAAATAATTTATTTATAAAAAATATTAAACATTTTTAACTCTATGTTAAAAAATAATTTAAATAATTACCCAGCCGTGTAATATCGAAGCTCTTTGTGTACGTGATTTATGGGCGTTTTTTTTTAAATGTTGGACGCCGAGCTGGTTGGCGACGCCTTTTGTAATGGCGTCGGTCGGTGCGTGCCTTTGGGTTCATTATATCTATGAAATGTTCTATTTAACTACTGAACACGCCCGCTCCGGCCCATTAAACTTAAGCGCCGCCTTAATCACCCGGGCTACCTGCCCGCGGAACCGGCCCTGCCTCCGACAATATCATACGGAGCGATAACACGTAAATGTTTGCTTATCGACGTCATTTTTAAACCGATGATAAAAAAAAGAAATAAAATAACCGTTTACACAAATATTTCGTTTTGTTATGAAAACGAATGGGATTTGTTTTATAACCGCGTAAAGCGATTAGGATGTAATTTATTAATAATTGTGGATATTTAGTTCTTCCAACTGACATGTTCCCATGCATATTACGGCTGGGGAGAGGGCGGACATATGACAACACGTCATGAAATAATTGATAGTGGTGTTTTATAACAGTTAATTTTTTTTAACTCGCTCCTAAAAATAATCTGAAATTAATTCATGTACTGTTTGGATTCGCTCTAAGGCGACATTATGCTAAAGCGTATGGTTCACAAACAACTCCTACTCGCACGTGCAAAACATGGGGTCATAAATTAATTATAAGATCGCTGTTCGCATATTTATGCGTATTTTTTGCCTTGAATTGACTTTACATTACATGTATGGAATCAGAATGGTTTTAGAAATTTGCTATTGATTCATATGTATTGAGGTAACAACTAAATTCAAAGAGGAACTCAAATAAACACGTAATTTTGGTTATTATATCAAAGCAAAGAATGTGAGTTTATATTTTCTCTTGGCACAAAAATATTTACTAATTAAAAATTGAATTTGCTTGTAATCAATTATTCCAGTATACCATAGTTATAAAAAAACGCGCATAAAAAATGTAATGGTAATTTCTTATTTTAAAAGCTTTGAGGTCCTCATAAGTAGACATATTTCGAATTTCGTTTGATAAATCTACTAAGCCCCAGCATTCAGTAGATTTATTTGTAATATTTATCGATTTACTTTATGAAGAGATTATCACTCTTAATTAACGTATGCAAAAAAGTCAGAAAAAACTGCTTCAAAGAAATGTCATGGTTGTAAAAATTGTAGAATACGTAAAAATCGTATCGAATAAATTTTATTTCGATTTTTTGCATACAAATTTAAAAAAAAAATGTTTCTGCATCGACGATTTTGTGAGAAACCATTTAAATGAGTTCACATAAATATTACGGAAATGTTATAAAAACCGAATTTGTACAAAAATGCATTTCTACACATAATAAATACTATTCGAAATGACGTTTA
This sequence comes from Philopotamus ludificatus, assembly GCA_022495035.1. Taxonomy (NCBI): domain Eukaryota; kingdom Metazoa; phylum Arthropoda; class Insecta; order Trichoptera; family Philopotamidae; genus Philopotamus; species Philopotamus ludificatus. Next base: position 54,039 of record JAGXCT010035313.1, read on the forward strand.
GCTTATTTTTTCTTGATTCATGTATCTCGGGTGTGAGACATCTAATCTTTTCCATTGTAGATCACGCCAGATGTTTTGTTTTATCAATAACACATTGCTTTATTATTATTTATATAGATTTAGATATAAGGAATAGGGTCTGTAAACTAAAGGGGTGGAAGTAGTTTAAGAGGTCATTTAAATTTTGTTCTTTTTTCTTTTTCTAGAAACAATTTGCTGAGAATGGATTTACATTATTTATAGTTATACTTCTAAAAGCAATGAAGACCGAAATGTGAAGGGAAAGTGGTTAGCTTCTTAATAAATTCAGTTCTCGACTCTTCTTCATCATGTCTTGCATCACTTTTGGCCAAGAAATTGGAGGAATAGACAAAATATAATTAATTATCGGGGAAAAAAATATCGGATGGTCGAATGTAACGTCATATATGAATGATATATGAACAATATGAATTTTAATAGAGATAAGGAAATAGTAGGGATAGCAAATATTATTATAACCTTCCTTAACAACTTCAACATTAAGTTGACAAAGAAGATATAACTTTTGGAAAATGAACCCACAAACCAACACTTGATTGAGACTGAGGTAGAACGAGTTATGGAAAATATAAAAAACGAACTAGTTAAACTCGAAGATCTTCCAAAAAAATGTGTTTAAAGGCATGGCTGCACTACAGCGATGGATTTAAAAAAAAATATTGGCTCAGACATTTACAGATCTTCAAAGGTACGCGCTGAAAAATCGCAGTAATATGGGTGATAAAATACTCTAGATTCTAGAACAATTGCAATTATTAAACTGTGTATAATTATTTACCTAAATATAGTTAAAAATTAGCATTCAAAAATTAAAACAAATAATGTAATACATTTCTTTTATATCTATTTATTTCTAATTATTTTTTATAGGTAGGGGGCTCACCTTTTTTTCCAAAAAAAATTAACAGTATAAATTTTAGTACAATGAGGTCGAACCAAGAATATTATAAGAAATATCAACTTTTTTATTGCATAATTAAACGAAAATATTTCTTATTAATATATAAAAATGTAATAAATACTCTTAATATTAAGTAATTAATAAATATTTTTCACATAATAAATGGAACTCCAGTCCCCAAAGTATGTGAAACGAATTATGAATTGCACGAGCGTTCGAACATTTTAAATTGGCAACTGATCAAATTATGGAGACTTTAAAAGATTTTTAAAAGATCAGTTGATGATAATATCCGAATTCCAGAAAAGAGAAATGCAAAATATAGTCGAAAAACGTTTATTTTTCGAATCGGATAGAAAATATAGGCCAGCGGGGCAAATACAGGCCTGCCCTAAAGAGTGGTTTATGCAGCAAACGAAAAGCGACTTCATGTATACGTTAATACGGAACTTTTCTATTAAGCTCCACTGACTGACAAAGAACAACACTCGTTTGCGTCAAAGCTATGATCACGAGTGCGACCACGTACAAAAATGCCACAACACATAAAAAATACCGTTCTGTTCGCATATTTCTGCTAATTATTATTTTTTATTATTCAGAGAAATGGGTGTGGGGCAATGCCCCGGTTCAATGCCCCTAAGGACGAGCCGCCCCTGAAGAAACTTATGATAATACAAACACTAAATGATGAATTCAAATTATCTCTCTATTAACAAAATAAACATAGTATAAAAAATTAAAGAAATGAAACATCCATTAATAGAAATTCTATCATAAATAAATGTAAAATCTTTAAAGGGCCGTGGGTTGCTCATCCCAGTCTTAAACAATTGGTGGAGGTTGGAATTTATTCCGTGTAAAGCCGGGTAATAAAGCTAGTTGTTTATAAATAAATTTAAATTATACACTCGGTTTTTTTGGGTAAACAATAATTAAGTATCTAACTAAATCGAATTATATATAATTATCTTATTTATTATTTATTATATGAATAGATGTACTCATTGCAGTGATAACGTGTTCCGGTAGTTCGGTTCATTCCGTGTTGCAGAAAGCACAAAAGTTAAATGGGCGGCGAGCGGAACGCCGACACTAAATATGTTAGCGCGAATTAAATGTGCAGAAAGTTTCAGAGTTGAATGGCTGAAGCGGTGCAGTTGCAATTACAGCATTCGCGCACGTCCATAAACAAGACCGGTCACCTTTGCCGGTGCCTAAACTTTGGGACCATCTGGTATTTTAATGTCTTCATTGTCTGAATACGCAAAGCGGCGGATGCGAGAAGACCGTGTATCGTTTTCACGCACATCAAGATTGATTCTATTCAATGTGACACCACCAAGATCGATCGGCGATTGTTATCGCGGCGGTTTTTGTTTTTTTATTTTTAAAGTTATCCATTAGTTGAATCCAATTACCGAACATTTCCCGTGTCGTGGGTCTCCAAACACCGGACCACCGTCAGTTTGTCCGTGTCGCATGTTCTTTTTTATTCCCGTCGACCGAAACCGGACAACCGGAAAAGTGGCGGCAGGGGCTCTCAAATATATTTGTTGCGCTCGAACGGCCGTAATTGAATTTTCGCATCGATTATAATATTTAAATATGAAATGATTTAAAATGATCAAATGTGTTTATTGAACATTAAATTTTAGATGCGAAATTATGATAAGATTTCTCTCGTCTGCTAATACGAATCTAACCGCGGCACGTCTAGTACACACATACACACAAACATTACCAGACAATTTTCAATACATACACAATTACGAATTTACGCCTTGGCAACGATGACTTTCAAGTTTCGTGATTCAAATTAATCTCCTTCGTGTGAGTCTGGCTTAATTGAGTTTCAGGTTACGCAGATTGAATCCATTCAGTTTTCGTTAGCAACAGAAGCACGATTCTCGCGTGTTACCAACTAGAGGAACACGATTTGCGCATTTTGCCAAAATTACAAAATAGTAATGTAACGTTTTATCAGAATCGATTGTTGCGAAATACACTAATTGCATTGTTAATGTACACTTCAAGAATACAGAACCAAGGTCTTAAAAATCACACCGACGTCCCATCCTCAATCTTCAATCATATTTTGATTAAATATTTAAAATCTGGTTCATTCTAGATTGTATTATTCTCAGTCATGTCTCATTTACATACATACATACATATTACAGGGAAGCGGTCGCCAACTGGTGATCCAAGTTATGAATTTCCCTGTTCTCTTGTCCGACGATAATTGACTTGCCAAGTTTGCAAATATTTTATACTGTCAAAGAACCGCAGACGTTCTAGGAAGAACAGCTTTCGAATATATAATATTTATATTGCCAAGTAAAATTTATGCATTTGGAATGAAAATGGTGTACGAGATTTGATCAAAAACATTACGGAATATTTTATTATTTAATAAATTAATTTGACCTGCAATATTTATCTCAGTAGAACATCGAACTTCCATGTTTTTTTTAATGTTCGTGTACAAGAAATAGTGGCAGTAACCCGTGTCCAACGAATAAAGAGGCTAAGGTAGAGGCTCCCAATCTCTTTCGGTTTACGGCTCCCTTAAGACATGAGATTTTTTTCAAAATTGTTGACTTTCTTAAGAAAAACGAGCGCAAAAAGATAACCCAAAAATTTCGATAATTGGAAATTCCAACAAATTTGCCGAATTGTTTAATTGAAAATTTCGCATCATGAAAATTTTCATTTCGGGGAGCCGCGGCGGTAATGAAACAGTGCTGTTTTTTGTCAAAAATCCTTTCCACTTTTAAAAAAATATCCGGGCACACAAAAACACGTGGAATCTATTGAATCTCAACAATAGATTAAGCTTACAATATGGCTACCAATGCCAAGGTACGTCAGGAATTAGTGTAACAACACTACAAAAAAATATAAAGCTTGATGTGTATATAAAGTTGTTTGTATATTCCATTTCGTGATTTATCCAAAAAATGATCAGTTTAAATCAAAAACCGAATATAAAATTGAAATACTATTAAGAAAAGTTAAATATAAGTTTAATTTGAGCAATGCAGCATCAAGTTATTTGGACAATTTACTATTCTGAATATACAATTTAATTTTCATTATTTTTCATGTAGATTTTTCATTACAAGGGGAAGAATGACAGGATGCGGGATCCTGAATTAAATAATATAGTGGGTCGACCTAAAAGCAGTGTCTCATTTGACAAATATTATTTCAGCATACTCGTAACATTTTTTGAGAGGTTGTTTCAAGTGCATTTCATAATAAAATCCAATGAAAAGACGAAAGTTATATAATGAAAGGATAAAAATACCTGCTGTCGATCAGAGAATTATCATTTTATACTAAAACTATTTACAAGAAATGTAGAAATTAAGTCACTCGCTAAACAATGCTGTCATCAATATCTTGACATTTTTAAAATTGGATTATTCTATTAATAAAAATAGTTATTCATGATATGCTTCATAATGTGGTATATATTTTGGAATTTTAACTAATGACGCGTAAATGACACGCACACTCGGGGATGTCTCGCCGCAGACTAAGCTCTCGCCGCACGTGTCCATCGCACGTTTCACTCCCACTTGGCACATCGTACCGAATGCGAGCGAGAAAAATCATCGCGCGCGTAGCAACAGAGGCAAATATTATTGTTTTTTTCGCAATTGCAGACAACAAAGGCCAATAGTTTTTTATAAAATATATTCTTTAGATTTTTTTAGACAAATACAAAAAGTTTATGACATGTAGGATTTATATTAATAGAGTTATTCCAGAAAAATAGAGTCGCAAATAACATCGGCACGACTAAAGAAGCAAATAAAAGCCGAAGCACTCGAAGTGCATCACTAATTAAAGCATATTTATAATTTGACGAAACATATTCTTCATTTATTTAGTTGAAATGCGAAATTAATTAAATAAATGCCCCTAAAACAATCACATTTGACATAATTTTGTACATACTGAAATAATTAAAAATATTGCATTAATTAATTTTATAAACATTGCCTCTGTTTCATCGCTTCGATGTGTTATTTTATTCTAAATTATGCTCCAGTTTATACAATTCAACCAATTATATCGAAGCTGTGGGTTTATCGATTCGTTAAGTGCTAAAGATTATTTTATACGATACACTTTGATAATATAATTTTGAATACTTATTAATACCGACACGTGGGAGAAATTTATTTTTAAATAATACGTTGGCGAAATGGTATTATTGAATAATACGCCTCGAAGGCATTCATTTAAAAATAAAATAAATTTCTACGGATTTAATATCCAGGCATCTGCCGAAACGAGGATATTGTTGACAAAGAACCGTTAAATTATTTATATATCGAGATTGTAAATATTTTTTCAATAAAATACTACGCCAATTTTCATGAAAGCGTATAGATATTTTTAGAAATAAATAACATCGCTCGGCCTTTTTTGTCAGATATAATGCTATACAAAAAATAAGACTTCTTAATATATGAATTGAGCATTTTATTGGGTACTATATATTTTATTTAAAATATAAAAAAAAACAAGGCGAGGTAAAAATACTAAGTAATATTAGGAGTAATAAGTGACAAGGGGATCGTGGCTCAAAGATGTTCTGCAGATAGATAGTCTGCACCGAATCGCAGCGCAGCACGGCGCTTAGCGGTGAAACCCCCTCCCCGCACTCCGCTACCGGCTCGCATCCATCCAATACACGACGCTGGTAACACTGCCCGTGTAGGCACCGACCAGATTAATAAATATAAGTCATATTTATATTTTCGTATGATGATGATGATTTCGCATGACTTTTACTTTGCCATCCTTCGCGTGCTAGGAGGCGCGTTGTTCGCGCGCGTTGTAGGGGTTGCTTCCGTCGTTTCGGAGCACGCCAAGAACAACATTAGTTGGCTACGTTATCCTTGTGCAGGTTGATCCACTAGGCTTACAGAGGGGGGGGGGGGCTCTTTGGCAGACCAACATCGCATGCCTTAACGATAAGTCTAAAACATCCGGACGAGTTTCCTCGTTGCTACTACGGCCTGGGAACTGAAGAACGGGGCGAGTTTGTAGGAAGTAATGTGATGGGAAACGGCTCAAGGTACCACCCCGGCATTTGCTTTTGGATGGCTAGGGAGCCGGGTCAACCTAGCCCGGGATAGTCGCATTTTTACACCAATTATTGGTGGCAGAGATACAAAGAAGTGTTTCTACATACCTTTACAATGCTAGTGGTGCAAAAACGTGATATATTCGACATAGGAACATGTATACCGGAAACACTCACTAACACTAGCTTCTCAGAGCTATCATTTCGCCCAGAAAGAATAGCTCTGAGAAGGTTTAGCAGAATGATTAATCCTTTCAACGCCGCGCGCTAGACACTCATGTGCACATGAATCGGGTCTACAGCGTGGTGCGCTTGACATTAATTACCGCGACTGACAGTATCGAATAGTGAAATTTTAACCCCGTCACAGGATTCTCACTCGATGAGGGCATGGGCCTTACCAAACTCTCTAATGACAGTCGAGGCCAAAGGAACCTGAGTCTCACGCGTGACGTGAGGGCTCCTCTTTCGTGACCATACCGCGGAGACCCAAGCCGTCTTGATATGCGGTTTTTTGTAAAGAGTTTCCCTCTCTTGGCCATTACTGGCATTGGACGTACATCTTCTACCATGTTGGTATCGGATTTTACCCTCCCGACTGTGTCTAGGCAAGTAGGAGAGGGTTTGTCTTGGTATTCGTTTATTCTCTTCTCTAAGGCGTTATCTGCTTATAACGAGTCACAAGTGACAAGTAGCGAGCGACCACTCACACATCCCTATATATATATACACAGGCATACATATGCACATCTGCCCAAAACGAGTCTCAAGTAGCAAGTCGCAAGTGATCATTAACCCTATCGCATAATAGCAATCCTTTCATCATGGGAAATACCTCATCAGAGAGGGGTCCCCTAGAAAGAAGAAAGAGGAGCGAAAGTATCGAAATAGATTAGGGTTTTCCTTCCCAGGGTATACTGCCTCTGTAGTGAGAAATCCGTTAGAGACCAGATTTGTTTATGCACATAAGGATATGTGTACACATACATGCACGTATAGTATTTATCAACGTTTACTTGGGTTTTTAGTCAACTCCATGCATATATATTATATAAAATATATTTTTCCTCAAATTGCTTAGGGGTGCTGCAGATCTGCAGTGTATATGGAAGAGCCGCCGCTGATTACGTGTATTGATAATTATTTTATCTTATTACTAATAATTCGTAGAACATCTTATTGTGTTCTATAATGTCTTAGATTATTAAAATTAATTATTTACAGTTTCTCATTTTATATATATATTTTTTGGAAAACGAATATTGAGTGATAAGTACAGGAAAATGTCTAATTATTAAACGATAATAAGCATACATTATTGTTATTTATATATTGTTACAGTGATTAATGGCCAACCATTAGTAGCCATTAAATTCATTCACGGTTAGCATTATGTCTTCAGTCACGGCCGCTTATTATACGAGGAGCTTCGGGGGGCACGCTCGCATCGCTACGCAGCTTGTTCGGCGCATGCACGGACGCGTTCAGAATGTTACGCGATCATCAATGGCGCCTCGGGCCATACAAAAAACGTCGGATGGCAGCTCGACTTTCGATTTTAATAGCCGTTTTTTACCACTGTCGCTTTTTGTGGGTTAGCAGTGTGTGATGATAAAAAAAATGTTAGATAATGCGATGCGCGATGATGTGGTGTGATGTCAAACGGCATTGAATAAAGTCGTGAAAAAAAATGACCCGGAAAAACTGAAATTGGCCATCGCTATTTGGCAATAGCGTTTCCGCGCCCTCAATATTAATGGGATAGGCTAAATTCGTTCGGCCCGGCTGTAACAAAAGCCTGTCCCATGAATATTACGCCGCTAGGGGCTATCCTGAAGGATTCGCAGAGGACTCCTTTCACATGCATTCCTCGAGCGGCAAACTCGTATGCCGAACCAGCTTTATTGCCTTTACATAATTTACACCGCAGAATGCCAAATATTTCGGGGCCAACACAGCGTCACGTGATACTTTCGCGCGGTTTAAATTTTCAGAGCGACCCGGCTCCAAATCCAGGGGTCGTAAAATATGTTTTTTTCGCGTCGTATCTGGGTTAGGAATATAATATGCGATAATAAACACCTTCGTTCTCCACTTATTGCGTATATCTATCTATTTATGACGAATCGTGATTTCATGTTTCACGCGAACATACGCACATACATACACATACGATAATGATAATCCTCGCACGATTTCTCATGCATGCATACGGCATTTATACGCAAGTCTTATTTGAATTGCAATTTAGTGTCGATTTGAAAAAAATAAAATAAAATTCGCACATTTGTATGCGGCAGATCGATTTGTAAAAACATCTGGCTGGCGTAAAGTATTTATAATGCCTTTTAGAAAGCTATTGTTATAAATATAAACGAGATTTGATATAAAAAATACGTGGTATTTTTGTTTTTCACATTAATATATTTATTTATTAATTGATAAAATAACTCTCATCAAAACTGCATAGTAAAGTCGTTGGTTTTTCAATATTTCCAATATCCAAATTTATTTTTAAAATTAAACAGATGTGATATTACTCTTTTTTACACGGTTTTGAAATAACTCGGTTCACCAAAGAGAACAAATATTATATTTTTAAACAAAATATTGATATATGTATTTATAATTTTCCGCCTTGTTATGTCCCAGTGTTTTTTGGCGTAATATGATATAATTTTATGTCACAATATCCAAAGATCAATGGATAAAAAAGTAAACAAAATGTTGAAATTTGTCAACAGCTGCTTTTATTCACGAGGGTTTGCAATTTGCCAAGAGTATGGAGCAGCATTTTCTCACTTATGATCCCATCCTAGAACAAGCTTTAAAATTCCAACGTTATTTTATTCTTAATTTACATATCCATAAGTAATATTTTGTACATTTTATTTATTGAGTTTTATTACTTATTTTAAACGATTTTCAGTAGAACATTTTTATTTTTTTAATTATTTTTACAAAATTTACTGATATAACTGATTAATGGTAAAATTTTCTGATCATGGTTTTTTTTTAATAATTAAAAACCTTAATAATGATTCAACAAGCTTCAATTAAACTATTTATACCGCAAGTGAATATTATATAATATATACTAATTACAATCATTGCAGTCAGCACTTCTATAGCAAAGAAATTGGGACAGCGCTATAGAAGTGCGCGCTTTAGAAGCTTAAGCACCCATACAAAATTTGGGGATAGGTATTTTAAATTTTATTTGTATATCTACATATATTAAATAACCTTGTTCTATTTTTAATATACCAACGAGCACGTTTTATTTTTTGTTATCAAACGACATTGGTACTTTTTTATTTCGTATATCGGAAAAACCAATAGCCCGAGACAAGGAAGTTCAACGCGCAATTCATTACTTTTATTTTAGTCGATTTAAAGTGAAGGATATGAATAGTGAATATACAGTTTCTTATATTAATATATCGACTGCCATTCGAGAGTCTGATGAGGTCCATACACTCAGCGAGTGAGCGTCTCGTCGCTGGCAAATGATGATGATGATGATTATATTACTTATTAGTGCCATTTTAGATTTATAAAAAGTATTAGATATATTAAATAAATTTATTATTACAAAACAAGAATGATTTAAAATCATAAATAGTTAAAAATCTATAGACTTCTTTGGCTACAATTTATTTCACAACTAGAGAAAATAAAAATATTTTCTTACAAGATTGATTGAATGTTCTTAGAGTGTTTTTTTAAGCAGAATACGTCAAACGAAAGTAAGAGATTAAAAATTTTAGTCAAATATTCGTCCAATGAGCATATTTATGAATCATCATCATCATTTGCCAGCCACGAGACACTCACTCGCTGAGCGTTTGGGCCTTGCCGTTTGAATTAGTTCTAGCGCGCGTGTTATTTTGTAAATATGTAATTAGATTTTAAATATTTACGCTTTAGAAGGGAGCGTTACAGGAGGGACTGTCGAACTCATCATAGAAAACTGCGCTATAAGTGGGTTAATGTAAATGAATGATATCTTAATTATTAAAAGTAAGTAAATATTCAAAATTTGCTTATATATTAAAAAAACTTTTTGATTTTATTATGTTTTGTTGAACATAAGCTTAAAGAATTTAAAAAAATCCGTAAAGGTAAGAAAATTTAACTCTACTTTTACTACATATCACAAATTTTGATAGGGACTACTATACTTATTTAACATAATCATCATCTTCATATATTATTTCACGGCATTCTCTTAAAGATCGATGAAAATTTAGGTCATTAACAAGAAAATAATTTAGAATATCATATAAAGTTGAAAATCTTCTCGAATTACATTGAGTTGCATATTATTAATATTAATTAATACTACCAATTATATTAGTAAAGGAGTTTCTGCTTTACTCTTGTTATTTGTATGTTATCTAATGTTATACATAAGCGATTCTTCGACACCACGTTGACTGAAAGTATCCATGTACTTTGAGGGAAAAATAAATATTTAATGAACTTTTCTGAAAACTTCATAGCTAACCCTCTGGGGACCTCGGTCACGCCTTGCACATAACCCCTGGCTGCCCGTCGCAGATCAGGGCGAGGCCGCGTGTAAAATGTAAATTGACGTAGACGGAGGGCATCCGTCTTCCAGGGCTGCAGATACTGCAGCCGCTGCAATTTGGAGCTGAACACCGGGATGATCCCATCGGTGTACACCCCTGTCTCCGACAGCTGAATCATATTACAGCCGGGACGCAGCTGAAATGTTTGCGGCTGTCAGTTCAGTTGGGCGGATGGTCTCCGCTAAATTGGATGGCGTGGTGTGAACCAATTTCTCAATTTCATACCGGAACACGGTCTCTGTGCTGGGTAAAACTGCATTTCAGATGCAATGACCGTTGCGGCACGTACACCTCCGTGTATACACAGGATACGACATATTTTAAATTTGAGTAATGCATCATGGGATGCTGCGACTACGTAACCGACGATTGCTAACTGTCTATATTTTGCAGTCGAGTCCATTACATTACACATTTTAATTAAAACAAGATAAATTGCACTAACAACCATAATCCGAGTGTCACGTTCCTTCATTTGTAATCCTATTTGCATTCCTACGCACTTCTTTAGATAAGTTTTTCTTCAAATGTACATTGCGATTGCCCTCATTGTTTAAAGCAATGATTCTCCAACTGTTATCTAGAATAATTTATTAAAATATATTGTAAATTAAATTATTGAGCGAATTGTTACAATCATAATTATTTTTTTATTTAAAATACGATTAAATGTAAACAAATTGAAATATTGTCGGATACAACTAGAGTGAACATCCGTTCTGTATTTCCGGGAACAGCTCTGTATTCCAGCAGCCTATCCCCAATTTTTTTTAAGAAATGCTCAGCGCACAAATATTCTGCATTTTTTAGTCCCGAATTTGCATTATTATTAATTATATAGGATCAAATAAAATAAAAATGAATCGTTTCTAATTGTTTTTTTTTTATTAATTGAATTGCAATTACCGGATATAATTATAGAGTGATAAGTATTAATTTTTGTATTGAGGAGGAAGTAATATTCGAAAATGTTTTTTAACGTCTTCGACTCTATTCTAATTTATTTATTTTCGTCATGCTTTATTTAATTAATAAGTAACTCTTTAGACTGATAATGTTTATTTGTTTTTTTTTAGTTATATTAATATGCATTCATTAATTATTAATATTATTCAATATGTTGTACTTAGTTTTAATTTTTTTTACGTCATAAAGACTTTATTTTTGTTTCTGCTTATTTTCGCTTTGAGCAATTATTTTTTTCCTTTCAATAAATAATTTAATGAAATAATGAAATACAAGAATGTTATATTTCCGCCTTATAAAATATGGTCACCGTAGATATAACATTTCATCTGCATCGATTTTTTACGGAAAAACATTCTTTTATCTCCAACTAGGGCTTGAAAAGAAATAACTCCTTCCACCCGATCCACTTTTAGTCGAAACTATAAGTTACTATTATCATATTTATTTTTACAAATTTATTAAAAGAGATATACATTGGAAAAATAAATAAGAAGCATCTATAGGATTTTACCTGATATTAGATAATTTTTTTTAAAATAATTTCGATATTATTTTGTTAAAATATCTATTTATTAAATAAAAAAATCTTTTGAGCCCCTGGCTACGGAATGTAATAGGTTAAAGAATGCATTATTTTAAACAGACTCATAAACAACAAAAATAGCTTTCGGATAAGGTTTTTTTGGATAAAAACGTAGTTAGCAGGAAAACTTAATAGAAAAACTATCAGAAATATTTTATATGCAGCGAACTGTGAAGCAGCGAGGATGTAAAATATTTTTCTGTGATTATCATAGTAAATATAATGTGATAAAAAATAATAAGGTTGTTAGGCAATACCCGTTTTTATTAGATTTATTTTGTCTGATATTCACTATTATTTGGCGTATCTTGACATTCATAACACATTGCATGCTTTATTATGGATTTCTGAAAACGATCGAAATGAAAAATAGAGAAAATGGAAAACGTGAATAAAATTTTTGACCAAAAATAACCAAATTATAATGCCTAAACTTCCGTATTCACCAGACATGGCTCCTTGTAACTTCTTTCTAAGCCTAAGGATGCAAATAAAGAAGAAAAAACGACGTACATCACACATAAAATTGCGTTCTAAAAGTGCTTCGAAAATTTTAAAAATCCTGAGAATTATGTTTCTGATATAACTCAAAACATAAAAGATAATAAACGGAGACAAAATTAGGATTTTACGAAATACAAAAATTCAGTATTTCTTTAATCAAACTTCGTATATCTATAATCTTAAATAAAATTCTAGATAATTTTGAATAATGATTAGAATTCGTTGATTGTATCAAAATTGCGAGTTAATAATAATCACGCATTTAAAAATGGATTATTTTACAAACTGTTCTTAAAATATAATTATAAATAGTCTTTTTGTTGATAAGTGGAAACATTTTTAATCTGAATCCTAATTAAAATCTATTTAACAAAATCATTATCAAAAGTATTTATAATTCAATGACCAATATAAATTATCAAGGAATGAACTGATGAGAAATAATAAAATTCAGCATTAAAAAAAAGGGAAATAAGCGAATACGATCTTTTTTGCTGTATATTTAGGTCTGGGAAAATATGGCACGCGAACCTATAATCGTATTTCTAATTTTTTTTTAGTTTTATCTGTCTTGTGCCTCATTTTAAATAATATGAAATGAAATGTAACAGCGTTTATAAATTTATTGGTGCAACAAGAAAAAATATAATTCCAAAGAACTGAAATAAATTTAATTTGAAAGTTGAGAGTTGCGAAACAGTTTCGTTCATCTCATTAAATTATAACAAGTTGGAAAATCTGTTTTTTTACGTTGTAAAATTTTGTCATGATAATAAATAATGTTATGTAGAAACATATTTTTATTCGTGGCACAGTTTTAAAATTACTGATGTAGATAAAATTGAATATTTGAAGAAAATATAAAAAAATATTTATGAGCAATAAGAATTCGCTTCCAAGAACAAAAGCGCTCGGAATCGTCTAAAATTCTCAAAAATCAACTTAATCAGAGTCATGTCCGTAGTCATGGGAATCCTCGAACAATAGCGTTCCACGAAATTCAAAGAAATCGACCATTCTTCTACGGTTACGTATCTTCATAAAAACTCGATACCCTTTGATATCCATCGATGTGTTATACATGTACACACGCACATACAGACGAAGATTGACATTATATAGTCCTTTTGTTCTTCGGTGGTCAGACTGTCGCCAACTATCACGTCACATTCCAACAACGACCCCACACGTACCGTTCGTATTTATATCCCGGGCCGCAGTTTGGGCGATCCTTTGGAATTTTAATACGCGAATTAAGCACCGAATTACCTGATATAATTTCGAGAAAACTATCCGGGACAGCGTTTGCATGCTGATGAAAGAGTTTTTATCACGCGACCAGCACCGAAGGCTTCCAAATGCCATTCGGTCTGGAGCACGACTTTGCTTATCTCGCCACGCGAAAAAAGCGGTTCTCGAAAAGGTCTTCGAAACTGTGGGATTATGATGGAACGATAACCTCGAGATTCAGCGGTGGCGTGACTGGCTAGGGTTGGACGTCGGATTCCTCTGGATGGGGGGTTACATTATGATGGTATCGTATTTAATCTCGGATTTATGCATTGTAAATCTCACGGCACACGTGTCGAGAGAGCAGTGAGCGCAGAAGCGCCGGGAGGACAGGGACGGGGAGTGATTTTCCAGCGTCGAGAGCCATTAATCACCCGGTGTTCCGTCCATTAAATTTATGCAATGGCAAACAGTCCCGCACACGCACATAACCCGTTGAATGCCGAGTGGCCGAACGGGGTCACGGGATGGTTGACGCTGACGGTTTACGTGGGTCGGCTATAGAGGCGACGCGACCCACAAAGGGGTCGGCCATTCAATTCGAGCGGGCGCCTTTCTTCATAGATTTCCGTTATCCTTTGGGGCGCGTCCTTATCAAAAGGAAACCGGTCGCCGGTTGTCTTCGCCGAGTGTACACGTACGTGTCCTATACAAATCTTGAGGGCGTATTAACAATGGCCGGCAGATGGAATATATTCATGGCGCGGCCCTCGGCATTCACGTCGGGCTAATCCATTTGGATATTTTATAAGGCCAGACTATGGAAATTCTTCGAAACGTGGATCTAAGTTTCATAAATTTGTATGGCGGTCGACTTATTGAATTTCAATCCGGTTTATTCAGGAATTTATGGGATTGAATATAAATGTTAACTGTTTACATGCCTCGTATTCAACGAACATTCGTGTATTACGATACCGAAATGTTAAACATATTTAATCCTAACAGATATTGGGAAATAGTTTATTTTTTATTTATACATAAATGATTATCATGGATTATTTTTGGACCCTAAAGTTTTATTTTTGATTCAAGATTATTTATTATATCATTATTAGAAACTGTTTTTTATCTTCCTACTAGTTTTTCAATTCCGTTTTTGAAAAAACATTCCGGTTTTGAATCGAAACACTCGTTTAAGTAGTTTTCGTTTTTCTCCTAAGGTGTGCTCCATAGACCTGAAGAGAAAGTAATCGGAAGGAGCAAGGTCTGAGGTATATAAAGGGTGTGGCAGAACCTCCCAGTTAAACTCCCGAATTTTTTCATGAGTCATTCTTGTTTTATGAGGGCGTTCATTATCGTGGTGAAGAATTATGCCCTTTCTGTTAAAAAAAATGGACTTCCAATTATTGACAGTAAACATTTACAATAATTGTTTCACCCGGTTTTAATAATTCGTAATGAATTAATCCTCTTACATCCCACCAAATGCCCAAAAGAACATCTCTGAGTAGTAAATCAGGTTTGGGTTACAAAATGGGAGTTTGATTCGTAGAAAGCCATTGCCTTTTTCGACTTATGTCTCCGTAGACGATCCTTTTCTCACCTCCAGCTACAATTTGGTGTGAAGAGGGTCTAATTCTTCGTCTCAACATCAAAGAATTGCATGTGTTGATCCTACTCGATCGTCTCCATATTTCATCATCAAATTTTAAAGGTCGTCTAGATTCAGGTGCAATATCAGATTTATATTTCCCGATTTAAACCGTTGAAACCTAAATTGATATATATGTGCTGTACCATAATTTATTTAATAACTTCAGTTGCTCTACTGGCATTCAAGTCCTGAAAAAATGTAGCATACAATGCCTAATATGTCCTTCGTCAATTTCTTGTATCGACATTTTGCCCTTAATAATAATATTAATTTTATCTAACAATAGCTCTAAGAAAAAAACCTTTTGTTATAAAATACACAATTTCTTTCGGTTCCACCTAATATAAAAATTGGTATTCGATTATATTTAACATTGCAGAATCTCAACAATATATTTTTTATCAATTTATCGTTTAATAACAATAATTTATGGCGAAAAAAATTGTATCACATTTTTTTAACTTAGAAATAAATCGACAAACGAAAATTATTCAGCCAATAAGGAAAATGTATTCATATAATGAAAGCGATAGTGAATCATTTTTCTTTTTTCTACCAATGTATAAATGAACATGATTATTGTTCACCTTTGATATATTTATATTATGACTCATACAAACTTTCGAATTTCATTCAAAAATAATATTCATATGTTTAGAAAATAGTATTGTTTTAAACATTCTTCCAGATCTTTACAATTAATAAATCAAATGTTACCTTATAATAAAATAAATATTACATAGTTGCAATTTAAGATGGAGGATGGAAAGTGGATACCGTATCCTGACAGTTTCTAAGGATTCATTCGATTTATTCCTATTGTGACTCAGCTCACACTATCTCTCGAATTTCATTCACATGTCAATGGATTATTTTATTTAGTTTTACAATGGCCGAAACCTTTCCTTTGATGAATCAAGAGGTGTTCTTTATATAAAATCAGCATAAAAGGTGTTTTCTACAGATCTTTTCAATATTTTTTCTGAAAAATCTGTAACTGTTGTATAACTTAAACTTTTAAACCTCATTTTGATAAAATATACATTTATTAAAACTCTGCTGTTCATATATTATGAATATTACTATAAATATTTTATTTTATTTACATCTTTTATACCGAGAAATATTTCAAATATGAAGTATTTTTAAATAATTGTAGTAAACTTTTATCCAAGACACGAGTATTGTATTAAATTGTCTGTCCAGACTGTAATGAAAAATGTATGCATTGACGTATAGTTTTCGTGTAACAATATTTCTGTCTGCGGCGGGCCCTATCCTATTTCAAAGAGATTTGCCTCGGCATTGTTGGTATAGAAATTTATTACCAGACATATTAATATTTACAATTTTATTTATGTGCATACATAATGGCCGATGTGCTGTTTTAATGTTGGATCTGCCAACACAAACACAGCCCATCTTCCCACCAGATAATTGGCCTTTGAACCCATCTGCACAGTACTCGAGCGTTCAACGTGTTGAGAAACGACAGTGACGCGGGCGCAACGCTCATCGTTCAAATGGACAGGAATATCAATGAATGGAAACTATTCTTGAGGCCATAGTAATAAAATAATCGGCGACGTTATCGCCGAGGCCACACAAGAAGCCCCAACGGTGTTGCCGGTATTAAAATGGAATATGGAAAAGCCATTTACCACCATTTACCACCTTATCGCCGCATCGACGTGTTTGCTTTAACGCTATCGCCTAGGGGGATGGGTGGTTCGGCTGTGCGAGGGTTCGTAATGGAATACAATAAAATATGAAGACTATATACTGAAAGTGCCATTTTGGCAATCGAGCGAGTCTGTAATGAGAGCATTGAAGAAAACACGAAGGTCACGTCTGCTAAATAAAATCAAGAATAGCACTTAGCGACGCAAGTCATCGTCATAAAAACGTGTGCTAAGAGTTAAATTTTAAAAGCATCCATGAGACGGTAACCTGTAATCAAATAATAACGAGAAAATGTGTTTATCGCAGTATATTCGAATAAATATGTGAATGGCTGTTAAAGATGCATATATAGTCCCATTAGTGTAATAGTTATTTTTTTATATCCATAATTATATTTTGGCATTCATCCTGCAAAAACTAAACATCTATGCGATTTACGATTAATTCATTACTCGTTTAATTCAATATCAACATTGTAAACTATTTTTAAAAATATATTATTATTAGAGGAGATATTCAAATATTATTTCAATGCTTAATAAATATTATGTCTGTATGGAATTAAGCATAAAATCAATAGAGTGGTCGGGCAATAGTCTGGATTTAAATTCTATTGAGAAGTGTTTGCTGATTATTAAAAATAGGATCGGATTATACGAAGCTTTAAGTGTCCCTGACTAAATAAAAAATATTTTATTTAACTAAGTAATCCCGATATAATGCGCAAAATTGTGAATGTTATCCAAATCTAGCATAATGCTGTATATTACTCAGAGTAAGATTATATAAAAAAATAACAGTATTAAGCTCAAGTCTCTAATATATTAGGAGTCAATTTTTTGCCCAAACACGGCGAGGTTAAGCTCATTTTATTTTTTTAACATAAATTAATTTGTAATAAGTAAAAGTAAATATTTCAAATATAATTCTAAGCTTTTTTTTCGATTCCTAATCGAATAATAAGTTAAATCGAATAATATTCGTAATATACGTAATTCGTAATATTCGAATTTAATCGAATAATATTCGTAATTTAATAAGTCCTACTTCAATACCACTAATTTAACTAAACCATTAAAGATTATGGGGTAGTACTCAGCAGGAGAATAGTATCTTTAACAACAATTTTAAAAAAGATTAAATTAGAACAATCAATTAGAAAGGATCAATAAAAAATGAGGACCTCTAGTTTTTGATTTTTCTCGAATAACTATTTTAATATAAATCCTAAATATCACAAACTTTTTGTATTTGTCTAAAAAAGTTTAAAAAATATGTATTATAAATAATCAGAACAATATTCACTTGTGTTGCCATCAGCTCGATG
This sequence comes from Philopotamus ludificatus, assembly GCA_022495035.1. Lineage (NCBI taxonomy): Eukaryota > Metazoa > Arthropoda > Insecta > Trichoptera > Philopotamidae > Philopotamus > Philopotamus ludificatus. Next base: position 72,637 of record JAGXCT010035313.1, read on the forward strand.
TTTTTTCTCGCTCGTTGCGATATGCCGAGTGCGAGTTAAACGTACTAGTGACACGAGAACTCAGTATGCAGCGTGTGCTCAGTCTGCTGCGAAACATCCCCGAATGCGTGTGTCATTTACGCGTCACATAGATTAGTTAAAAATCCAAAATATCGACAAAATTATGAGGCATATCATGAATAACTATTTTTATTCTTAGAGCAATCCATTATTTAAAAAAATGATATTGATAATCAAATTGTCAATATCTTGATTTGAAATGCTCGGGGTCTCTAGAGACCCACCCCCTTCGGACGTCGCAGCTGTTTTTAATACTTAACATATAGGTATTTTTCCTCACAAAAAAAATTAACCAACGAATTAGGTGATTATTAAACATTCATTTCAGATTATTATCTATACAAGTCGATTAAAAAATTATTATGCGGCAAAAAATCAATAATTTAGGCAACGCCGTTAACCAAATCAGATTCATACGTATTTTTTTAGCTTTTACAAAAAAGGGATCGAAAAATTTACGAAAAGATGAGTAGAAAGATAAAGATAAAAATTATATTTGCTAATAAAATGTATAAAACTATATATTTTTAAGTTGATTAAATATGAAATGGTTCTCACTTCGATAGTCCTAATATGAATAAATTCATGTTAAAATATGTTTATTTATATTTAGTTATTAATTTCATATAGATAAAAAATAAAATAGGTTAGTTTTCACTTAGTTTCTGAAAATATTAAAAAAATAATAATTATTTAAGGTGATACGACTGTTATATCAATATATAAATTGCTTTGTAAATATATATTTAGATTTTCATTATGAATTTATGAAAAAACCGCAAAATAAACAATTTGAATGGCGGTGAACGAGAGAAGAATTTTCCTCAGAATCCGGATATGACCTACTTTGATACAAATTTCGAATTGAAATCAAAATTTCATGAATTCGCGGATTAAAACTTAAATGAAATCTTTGCGGTTCGAAATTTATGGACTTTAAATAATTATGCATTTAATTATCTGGGAGATATTTAAATACATTACTGCAACATTTTAATATTAAGTAACAATGGACTGTATCTTATATTTTCATATATTATCTCTGCATTTTTCTACTGTTTTAAATTCCATTTAAAAATAAATATTTAAAATCGGACATAAACTAGAAGGTTATCGCAAAATATTCGCTAGACTCTTTTTTTTCATTGGAATTAATCGAAAATAATGATCATGTTAAAATTTGTAATATTTTTTAATCCCTGTCACATTTTAATTAAATGCACTGACATCAATGTGTTCGTTGACGAGTTAATTGTGCATTACATGACACTTACGGTTTCATTTAACATCTCACTGGACCGTTTTTGCGTATAGCTTATCAACCGACAAGAAATGTGGCACATGTGTCTCGCATGTGGTATATTTCATTAAAATGCCATGCCGCATATATATATATTTTCGGGCGTCGGACGAGACGCATATGGTGATGGAGTTAATTTGCAGAATTCCATTTGGTATCATCATCTTTATGTCATCCCACATAACATCCGCAAGCGCATAAAAAAAGTGGGACGGGAAACGTCAACTTTGATATTTAAATTTTATGTTTGCCAGATTACTGTGGCTTTAAAAATGATAATTTAAACGTCTCTTATTCGTTGCGATCGATCATATCTTCAGATTGAATGCGTAGAAATTTTATATAGGTAACATAATGGCTTCACATTCGTTCAACACTTCGTCAATAAGGTCTCCCCTAATCTATTTAGCGAGCACCATTCCTTCACTTTCATTAGTGCTGAGTCGACGTCTCCCTCAACGGCGTTCTACTTCATTAGCGAAACTCCTTACGTATTTTATCTCCAAGCATAACACCTGATGAAATATTGAAACGTTATGAAATAGTAATTTTCTAGATTTTGCCTTTTCAAATCAAACAGAATGAGAATGAATTAAATTCATATTTAGAACGTATCTTCATAATTTTAATAAATCTGTTTTAACTATGCAAGTATACATTCACATACGTGCCATTGTTTTCGTTACAACCACAAAGTTTGTATGAGAATGGTATTTGAATAAGCACTGCTACGCTGAGCGTTGAAAACCACAACGGATTAATGGATGCAACTCTTGCGACATACACGGAGATAGCATAGATAAGATCGCGCACAACGTATATTAATTTTCTGTATAATTTATAATATATTAAAATAATATTAATAAAACTAGAGCATTAGGGACAAATCCTTTATTATAAAACTGAAATAATATTTTCATAAATTTTCCATAATCTTATTATATGGAAAAGCGTCTTCACATTATTGCATAATGTTAATATATTGAGATTTGTTCGGATTAAATTTATTAAAAAATAATCTTCGGTAATACGATATTTCTAACAATATTATAATAAAATTTACATATATATTTAAATAATTTCTCAGAGATTGGCTTTCATTGAAGCTTCTACCCTTTTAGATGATTTGATAACAATATTTTGTGTGTATCATTTGCCAGTCACAAGGCTCTCACTCGCTGAAGGCATGGACGTTACCAAACTCTCGCATGGTAGTTGAGGCCAAAGGAACCTGGGTCTCACACGTGCCTTTCGTGTCCATACCGCGGGGACCCGAGCCGTCTTGGAATGCGATTTTTTGTAAAGAGTTTCCCTCTGTTGGCCATTGCTGGCATTGGACGTACATCCTCTACCATGTTGGTATCGGATTTTACCCTCCGACTGTGTCCAGGCAAGTAGGAGAGGGTTTGTCTCGGTATTCGTTTGTTCTCTTCTCTAAGGCGTTATCTGCTTATAACGAGTCACGAGTGACAAGTAGCGAGTGACCACACACACACACACACTCCTATATAGATATACACAGGCATACATATGCACATCTGCCCAAAACGAGTCTCAAGTAGCCGGTCGCAAGTGATTATTAGCCCTGTCGCGCAATAGCAATCCTTTCATCATGGGAAAGACCTCCTCAGAGAGGGGTCCCTAAAAAAAAGAAGGAAGAGGAGCGAAAGTATCGAGACTAGACCGTTTATTGGTCAATAGATTAGGGTTTTCCTTCCCAGGGCATACTGGTTCTGTGGTGAGAAATCCGTTAGAGACCAGATTTATTTATGCACACAAGGATATGTGTACACCAACATGTACATATTTTTGCACCTGTTTTGTTGAGTATTTATCAAAGTTCAATTGGGCCCCTAGTCAACTCTATGCATGGATATGTTGACTGTAATATTAAAAAATGAAATGAGATGCTATTAACAAAAAAATGTAATGAGATGCTGACTATCAATTTTAATGGTATGGTAGATAGTTTTGTTTCATTTCTGATAAATTCTTGGTGGCTACCCTCCCTTCCCGGTAGGGGTTGAGAGGTGATAAATAGATATTCTGAATCTCTGAGGGTGACCAAGAGAGTGGCGGTTAATATTGGATAGGAATTATATATATATTCCTTAGAAATAACATCCGAGTGCCATATATCTTGGATTTTAATTTAAAATACTTGTGTAGACTCTTTGACTTTAAGAAAATTAAAATTTTAACATTTTTTTATCTATTTAATCATCTCATAGAATTTTGAACATATGCTTAGTATATGTGTAGAATGTCTCAGTTCTTAGAAAACTTTATTTACAACTCGCACACAATGGCATGACGCCGTATTGTCTTGGAACGTATCCTGGTTCTGTTGTAAACTCTGTTGATTACTTAACTCTTACTAAAACCTAATTCATTATATTGTTTTTTATTTTTTTTGTATTCATATTGTTAACGACATTAGTAACTAATTAACGCTATAAATCAGACGGAATCTTGAATCCTACTCTTAAAAATCGTTTCTATTCTATGTTCTCTATAATTTTGAATATTAAATTATCAGTGTTATGTATTAACTAAAAACAAATACTTTTATAAATTACAGACACAATATTTCATGATAAATGTATGAAAAAAAATGTTTTGAGTTGGGGTACTTAATAAAATTAACTTTATCATTGTTCAATTACGGTGAATGCTTTCTCATACTCGTTATATAAGGATCTGATCAACCTGAATTTTTTTAAATAGTGTAATCGATAAGTAATCTTCAAAGGCACAAATAAAGCTTATTATAATTTGTCATTTTTTTCTGAAACCGTTATTTCATGAAAAATATCTTTGACGGGATATTTTATGATTTTTTTCCACTGAGCGGAATGACGTGAAATAGATCAAACGAACACCGAGCCCAGCTTAGATGATGATGATGATTTCGAATGGCTTTTACTTTGCCATTCTTCGCATGCTCGCCGTTGTTAAAGTTGCCTTCGTCCTTTCGGAGCACAGCAAGGACAGCGTTAGTTGACTACGTAATCCTCGTGGAGCGTTTTTATTTAACTTTGTCAGATCGAACGATAGATTATTGTATTAAATTATTTGAATTTATTCATGGCATTTTTGATGCCGTGTCCCTAAATTTTGCAGATGGTCTCGGTGGCTTCTTCCGGCTTTAATCCCTTATCAAATAAAAGTAGCACAAAAAATCGTAAATGGATGTCCTCAATTTCTGGCCATGACACTTTTATCAAGGATTAAAAAATGAAAAATAAATATAAGCCGTAGACAACAATATGGCTTGAAAATGATACCAAATGTTAAATGTTTACTCGACGACAGTCTGCTATAAGCTAATATAAAACGTCACAACAAATATGTATCATTACTTTTTCGTTTAACTTGTTGATTTTAAAATATAGGCGTTTTAAAAAACATCATTAAATTTTTTCATCTCTCAAATGCAGTCAAGGACAATTTAGAAATTACTTCATGAATAATTTAATTTTTAACCTAGCCGGGCCGATCTATTTGGTCCCCAAGTTTTCGATTTTTCTAGAATTATTCTTTTAATATAAATCCTACATGTCACAAACTTTTTTTAATTGTCCATAAAAGTCCTTTTAATTGACCTTTATTGTTCGCAATGGCGAAAAAAAATTAAAACAACAAATTCGCTTCTGTTGGGACGGACGCGATGTTTTTTCTCGTTCGCATCCTGTACGATGTGCCGAGTGCGAGTGAAACCGTGCAATTGACACGTAAACATCTATTTTTATTTTTATAATAATCTATTTTTTGAAAATGTCAATATATTGAAATGCTTGGGGTCTATTTTACATTAAAAATAAACCTCGTTCGGACGACGCGGTTGTTTTCGAGCCACCGTGATCGGTTAATTTAATCCCTTTCGGATACATCGTATAAAAGTGCTTTTTCCAATCTACGAACTACTTATGGAAAGCAATTTTCGACATTGCGTTGTTTTTATTCTCATTTATGTTCTCGCAAAACGACGTATTTTCTTGATTTTAATCAAGAGAGTATGAATACATCGTAGGAGAATATGACTGAGGCAACATAACATCCATTTCTTGCACATTTCTTCTACAAAAATCTAATCTTAATCTTGGAAAATATTTTTCAATTGTTGGCTAATTTTTTTTACCACAATCTTCGAAGCGCATAGACGATACAATCTCAATGGAATAGTTGGTGATGGACTTCCTGTATTGGGCACGTCGATTATTCAGCACCGAACAGAGGTCCAGCATGGGCTGTGACCTCATGTTGTAACCATGAGGGTCTCAGCTGCATTTGCAATGAATTATGGCCGCATTAATGGCGCTGGCGTATATAAGGAAGTGCCCTCGACACAGCCATGAGGGACCACAAAGCCATACTCCGGCCAATTTCCAATAATGGCTATTGTGCGGCCAAAGCTTCTGGCCCTCGTCAAATTGAGCAGATGCAGCGGCCGTGCGGTTTCGTGTTTACGGTCGCTCCGAGAGAACGACAAGAAGTAAACCCGATCGCGATGCCGAAGATTAGTGTGACGTGGCGGTATGTGCCAGGATATGCGGGATCGTGGTAATTTATTTATTTGAGGCCGTAAACAGGTGCATGCTGCATGTTTCAATGTGAGAATCCAGCATGAACATCTGTCAAAACATCATGAATCGAGCTTAACGATATTGACAATGTTGATGGTTAGCAGAAGAGATCGTCTTGATTTTTTTTTGCGAGATGTAATACATTTATCACCACTCGTAACTGCATGCGATGCATCATTTATTACCATGCTGACATTATAAGCAATAAATATGAAATTCTCACTAGCCCATTTTATAGTGCTTCGTGTCTAACACGTTAATCACCCGCGGATGCATCTCTGGCACTCACCATTACTCTCCAGAACCATTTCCAATTTATTTCATGGAAGCGTTAGTAATTGCATCCGAGTACAGCAATAATGCTGGTACTCGAAGACATAGCACAGTCACTTAAGTACACTAATGGAGCCGGCACTGCACTCTGCTAAAGGCCACAGCCGGAAATCCTCATACACTTTTAATCCGGCAGATGCGAACCCGATACCCTTGGGAAGATCTCGCGATGTTTCAGATTTTCGAGAATTATCATAACCAGCGAGCAATCAAGATGCGCTGATGGCCGTTTCATGAGGATGGCATCAACACTGAAAGGCATACGGTAAATATATTACGGCGATATTGTAAACTGTTGACATTATTATACATATGGTTTCGAGATAAACGCGTTTCGTATTAAACATCATCAGTCAGGAGCCGGCGCCAGTGATGAATAAACTTTGGTGTATGTAAATAATTGCTTTACTACACACGGATCGTATCAATTACTCAATGGAAATTGCAGGCGTGTATTATTATACTAAATATTTACAAAGATTTTTTGTGTGCATTCATCTTTACGTGAAATAAAAATAAATAATTTAATAAGTCAGATATTCTCATGGAAAAAAAATAAATAATTAACATATTTAAATATTCTGGAATTTACATTTAAAATTAGGAATGTATGTATATCTGATTACAGATGCGACCGTGTAAAAATGGACACAATTAACATCATTTAAATAAAATAAAAATATAAAAAAAGCTAGTGAAAAAACAAAAACTCAATGTAAAAAATAATTGGTCTGAGTTGTGTAATATTTTTTTTTCGCAAATCCGCCAAATGAACATTTCTAATTTATTTGGATTATATGAGCTTTTAAAATTAAAATTGATCATCCCTTAATATTAGAAATCATCAGTAAAATAGAAAATTAGAGAAAATCATAAGCTAATATGATATGAATCATGATAATGATATAGGACTAATTCACGGTCATCGTTTTGGTTTTGCGGTGCATAATACAATGGAAACTGGATTTATGAAGTGGTTTTCGGAGAGAAGTCATATATAGTAGGCCGTTCTATAGAGAGATAGGGAATACGTTATAGAAACCCGCCCAATAGAAGACTAGGTTCCCATACAAAATTTGTGGTTTGGTTTTTTTTAAATGTATTTTGTAAATTTAATGAAATCAATACTTCATATATTATAAATCTCCTACTTCTAATTTTAGTTATTTACACAATATCAGGAAAAGTTATTGGAGGTATAACTATCATCTGATTTTTTAGGCAAGCCTTTTTTATTTTCCTGTTTTTCTCATAAATACATGTACCTTATTTTTTATTATATATTTTTAAGCCGACTCGTGGGAAAACTTTTTAAGGGTGATGCGGAAGATTAAGAATTTAAAAAAAATATATTCCAAAAGTGACTCAGTATGGACGGCGCAGTACTGCTCCGAGTCACAGCGCAACACAGCGTTTAGCGACGAGACCCTCCAACCCGCTGCCGCCCCGCATCCATCCAATACACGACGCTAGTACCAAACCACGTGGCATAATACGAAATATAAATTGAATTTACTTAATATATAATCAATAGACACATATAATAATATATTTATCCCTAATTTGCTTGGGGGTGCTGCAGCTCCGCAGTGTGTATGGACGAGCCGCCCCTGATATTACTAAAGTTTTCGATTTCGTAGTATTTAGTACGATTTCAGAATGAGTTATGTTTTAGAAATATAGCATGTGTTAGAACGTTTTTCTCTCACGTATCTTGACGTTAACCCATTTCCTGCCACGATCCCCGTTTGGGATACGCGACTATTATTGCTCTGCAGTTAGTAGTACTTGCTGGAATATTTTAACTGGCAACACAGTTACGTTCAAAAGAGTCTGAAGGCGACATCTTCATAAAAAATAATTTGCAATAGTTTTATAAGATTAGAATTATAAGTGCTAAAAGTGAAAATTTAAAGGTAAATCGTCAAAAAATAAATATAATTAATAGTCATAATGAATGACTTATAATATATTATTGGTTATCTAATATATAAATGCAGCTAATCTTCCTATAGGGCCGTGATAAGCTTCACGTTATAAAAACTGCCATATAGAAGACTAGGCGTCGATACAAAATTTGTGATTAGGTATTTTTAATTGTATTGTAAATTGAACGAAATTAATACACCGAACATTTTTCCGTTCATATATTTTAAATCACCTTGCTCTATTTTTAGTTTGTTTACGTGCGCGTGTTATATTTTGTTGTCAACCTAACCGCATTGATCTTGAAATATAGAAAACAGTTGTCTAGAAAGAAGCGCTATAGGAGGGACTGCTGCACACGCCGTTCTATACCAAGAAGCGCTATAGGATGGTTGACTGTAAATTATTATATGCTTGAAAAATTTAAAAAAAAATGTGTTGATGTATTTTTGCAGAGATTATATATAATGTTTAGCCATTTTTTTGATGATTATGATAGTGGTATATGTTGTGTATATGCTATATTCTGAAAACACACTAACAACTGTCGTTTAAAAAATGAATAATCCATCTGCAGGGTATTTCATAATCATAGTCAAGTTGTTGGTGCTTTTTTCACGTATAACGACCCAGAAAAAAATGTTTCCGACCGCTGATTAGAGAGCGTAGAACAGGGAACCCGTTCGCGCCCGCATGTCACTCGATACTCGACAAAGCTAATGGCGTCCCGAGAGCACGCTCATATTTTAAGTCTTTCGCACACACACACGCGCACACATCCTCAAAAAAAACTTCGCGTTCCGCCATTTTATTTTTATGACATAACGCACTTTGCTTATTTTATGGCGGCCACTTTTTCACGACCCCCATCCGGCGGGCGGAGAGAAATCTCTTCGCCCGCGAGTCATCTGCCCGAGGGACGATTTCAATTTATCACCTCCTCCGGCTCTTCCGGTGGGCCGTGTCCAATGGGAGAGTTTCGCCTTTGAAGACATCGCCGGCGGAGAAGGCTCCGCCGGAGTTATACTCAGAGTTGTAAAGCCGGGAAACTCATTGCAGCTCTCCGCGTCCATTTCAATGCTGCCTAATGTACACCATTCAAACAGTAAATGCCATGCTGTGTTCCGTTCTGTGCGAGCCTAGATCGAGGCAGATTGTGAATGCTCGATATTCTCGAATGGCACTAAACATAGACCCAGATTCGGCACAAAGCATGCAATTTTGGTTTATCTACTTCCTGAATAATAACAGCGCCTTATATATCTTATAATATCAGCAGAATTTTTAGCATAATTAGTTTCTTCGTTAAGATGCGATGTGATTTTACGTAATATCGAGACGGAATCTCTCAGGCTTCCGGAGATTTTAGAACCAATTACCTGCCTGCCGTCGTGGATTAAATTCGGATTGAAAGCAAAAAGTGTTTGAGGGCATACATTAGGATTGAGTGCCCCGGGGGGAGGGGGCGAGGTCCGGGTCGTAAATCTAAATCGAATATCCGTATTTTGGGCCTCGAACGCCATAATTAGGGCGCCGAGGGACAGGCAATCTTTGCGGGTAGTTGGCTTTATTATACGTTAGGGCCAATCTTCGGTATCACGTCGCGGAACGCGGGCTGGTGCGTGCCGCCAACCACTGTGAAATTGCTGGGACGGCCATCATCATCGCATCGTCCTCCATGACGATCGATGACTCGTGCTGTGCCGAAGGTCGACATGTGTAAGAAGAACCACGGCTCTAACGTGCTCAATTAAGGGAGCATACTTGCCGCATATCCCCGCATTCGTGTCCAGCAGAATAACTGCGTTTAACCGATCCGTCACGGCGGCTCGATACCAACGGCGTCGCCCGATGGGGTCTATTTACTTAAGAAAGTTCTCGCTGCACTCGCACTTGCAAATGCGCGATGTTTTTTCTCGTCTGTCATCGCGTCTGTCGCGCCTATTATTTTCGGCAATTACTTACAATAAAGGTCAATGATTATTTATATTTATTCTTAACACTCAAGCACCCGCTGTTTTTAAGCGAAACTTCTAAACCCGCATCTTTTTATCGATCTTGCGATTTTTCGCGGCTCTGTAAAAAATGCTTAATAACTTTTTTTCTATTGGAGATAATTTGGTCAAAAAAGAAGTATTATACGTATAGTATACTTATATTAGATTATTATAATATTTAGATAAGAAATAAAATTTTTGAGCTGTGAAAATGATTATTTATTGTATTTTAGACGATAAAAAACAAATAGATATCTTTATGTAGTATGTATGTAATTTTAGGTTTGTAATAAAGGATGTGACGGGTTGTACCACATAAATATTCCAAAAAAGTTAAGTTGTTGAAGGGATAAACAAAAATCTAAATTCGTTACAGTCGATGTGTAAGTACTGGAAAGTTTTCGATCCAAATAATCTATTATTTCAAGGACAGTTTTTAACCATAAATAAATATATATCTTATATTTCACAAAGGGCATGCAGAGCAATGAATGAAACTGTGTCGAGTCGTAGAACTTTAAAAGAAAGCCTTTTGTAGCGTATTAGATAACATGTTTCGTTGTGAGCCTGCGTTAGTGCGGGAGCGGGTGTTTACCGTTTACGAAAAATTCCGCACTAACGCGGGACCGGGTTTCTGAGTGTTAAGACGTTTTTTTACATAAATACAAAAAATGTTACATGTAAGATTTATATTAAAAGATGAAAATAAAAAAAAATAGGTCTCAAATAGGCACGGCTAGGTTAAACAGCAAAATTTGCGATATATTTATAAAAAAAATGCTAGAATATTCTCCTTATTTTATAATAGTATTTCATAGTCGCAGTTTCGATAGTAAAAACTTGATATTTCAAAAGTTTATACGGCCCTACGCTGCTTTCGAAACGATCCCGGGGATTCGGATAGGCGCGTATAAAATTTTTAGGACCTACCCCCACCCCCGCCGCCGTCGCCTCGCCCATTTTATAGGCAAAGACGTTAAAGAAAATGAGCAAAACTATATTTTTATTCTGATTTTCCCCAGACACGTTACAAAAAGTATCGATAAGACTTTTACGACATGAAAAATGGGAAATTGGCTCTCGGTTGCGTCACTGGAAATTTGATACAATTTGTATAGAATATAATGTGTATATATATATTTTTTTAATTACGGCCCTTTTTCGAGTGCCGCGTTGCTAAAATATGATTGATGTTAATTGCCGAGGCTCGATTTGAAAAGTTTGCAATAGTCTGCCCATTTTTTTTTATATCACCCGCGACCCATTGTAACCGCGTGATTAATGACGATCATCACTCACTTTTAATGGTTATCATCGCCGAAAATGGCTTCGTATTATGGCGATAATAAACAGGACGATTGTAAAAACGGCGTTTACAAATCAATACATTGAACACAATGGCGGATAGTGATGAGCGGGGACTAATTTGTATACTAATGATGACGTCTGGAGATGGATAGTCTCTATTGTTTCGTGATGAATTAGAATTATACAGGCATTCATAGTCTGGTGACTACACAGACGAAGAGACCTACGCTGTGCCTCTGACGTGGATAACTATGGATGTCGAAATAATCAAAAATATGAAAATATTCAGAGATATAAAAAAGAAAACCATTATTTTCACATTTCGTATTCGCGGTAATTTTTTATAACCGGAAATGGTGAAATAAACATGATTATATATTTTTTTATTAATACCACTGCTTCTTAGTTTTATATTTTGCATCAATAATTTAATTTTATGATAAAATATAGACTATATATGCTATTTTCATGTCAGTCATGTCAGTTTTGCTTACGGCTTTAAATAATATGATCAGGACCCTCAAAATGTTAATAAAAAACACGTCTTAATCAGGACCAGCTTTTAATAAGTATTAGTAAAGTCGATTATATAGATAATAAGTAATGATTCTGCACCACAATTTAAACATTCATAAACGAAAATGATATTTAAATAATGTATTATAAGTAATGGATCGAAAAATTGACTAAAACATGACTAAGAGTTTTAAAACAATGATTTTTTAGGTTAACATGTTCCGGAAATAATCGCATCTGAATTAAATTAAGTTTACTATATTATAATGGATGCATAAAAAGTTTTATAATTATTATACGTGGTATATTTATGCTTATTCACGAATTAAAAAAACCACCGCATGATTGCTTTACTATTTATATGCTAATGATTTTTTTAACAACCCTTAACCGCGTACAGTCGAAAGCACTACATCATCTCCATAATCCCTACATATTGATTTAATTTGAAATAAATTAAATATATTTTTCCATTTTAAAGCAGTATAAACCCATTTTTTTTATATTGTGAGAATTTAAAGGTTAGCGTTTGCATAAATTTAAAAATATTGGCACGTGTTAATCAATTCTGGTATTTTTTATTATGCCAAAGCAATTTAATAAAACATAAAAATAAATCGAGGTTTTAGCTACAAATGGACCTATACGACTTTTAATACTGAGAAAAAATGGATTAATACAATCAATTGCAATTTTAAATTTATATTTTAGTCGAAATTAGTTTTTCTGTAATGTTTTTTAATGAAATGAAATACAGAAATGAAGTAATCGAAAATCAAATTTATTATAAATTAATTGCAGTTATATTACAATGAACTTAGGAACTCAACAATATATTACGAAAAGTCAATTACTTCGTAAAGATAACTAATAACAAATTTATTCCTCCTTTACATTTAGTATGGTGAAGTAATTATAGTGAATCAGAGGTATGTGAGGAAATCAACTAATCATTTTTTTATATTTTTCTCTTGTGTATGTTAAGGGTCTTGTGTTTAGGTCATTATGGTTTTCTAAATAAATCAAGAACTTTAAATTCCGCATTTTATTTCATCAAGATTTTGTAAAAATAAATTGAGCGCCAATTTAAATATTTTTTTTATCCTGTTCGATATTGTTTTTCTAGGGATTTGGTTGAGATACAATCTTTTAGTTTCAATTGATAAGTTAAAAATCCAAAATATCGACCATATTATGAAGCATTTGACTTGAAATGCTTGGGGTCTATTTTCTATTACAAATACATGGTTGTTTTCGAGACACCATGACAGATCGTTGAATAAAAATCATTCTTGCGACAATATTATACAGTTTTACTAGTTTTGATAAATTTAAGAGCATATTGTACGTAATTATAAACCGAAGATATCTATATTTAATCAAAACGTACATTTACTTATTTTTTCTGAACATGGACGTATACCACTTTCAAAATTTCCGGCTCAAATTATTAAATATTTTTTTTTTGAGTCGTGAAGCGATTACATATTATTTTTTATTTTTTTATATATAAGATATTAATCCACTTTTCCTCATTTCTGAGGATCGTGACCATGTGCATGATTCGTCTTATGTAAAACCATGGACATGGTTTTCATGGGAATATATAGTGCAGTGGTTTTTTCCCGTTGCCTTCTGCACCGCGATGGTTTTATGCTGAAGAGCTGCTGCCCGCTCCAGCTTATGGTACGACAATTGTTTTTTTTTTGTGTGAAATGAAGGTCGTCAGCCTTCATCCCACCCCTCTATTGACCAGCGTCACTCAGAAGTATTCAGAATGGTCACCCATCTGAATACTATCTGCGCTTATTGGCAATTAACTTTAACAATCATAATTTGATTGTAATTACCTCTAAGCTATGACGGGTATATTATTTATTTTTAATCAAATTTAATTATGCCATTAAAAATAGCAGAATGAAATGCTCGATTCTAAGAAAATTAATTAATTTTAGTTTACTGTTTGAAAATAGGACTTTCAAAGACATTAACAAGGCTATACTCAGCCTAGTTAATGGCCAAGTTTGATTATTATTTAGGCACTAAAGAACTTTTATTAGATGCAAGATGCGAAAGATTTATACTAGCTGTAATAAATTTGTATGTATTGATTAAATACTGTTAATATCAATTTCAATATTATTAATATTAATTTAATATCAATTATATATTGAAAATAGTTATTATGTAGAGCCTCGTAAAATTATTTAATGGAAAAATAAATGTACATACATACTAAGAAACTGTTGTCTCTTCTTGTGATACCGAAACAAAATATGTTTTATTAAAAAAAATATATTACTGATTATTGATCACCCATTCAGGCTGTTCCTTTGATCTGAAAAGGCAATATGTTTTGAATATTAATCACTTCAATAATTAACCGAGTAACTGATTCAATTAGGAATCTCTATACATGATTATTAAATTATGAAGATTGTCCTGATTTATCTGAAAATTTAAATATTTTATGGATTTATTAGACAAACTTAACGGTAAAGATTTGTATTAAAATGTAGTATTTGGATATGAGTCTCCAAAGATAACCGAGACTATGTAGTTTGGGAAGTGGTGATCTACTCCATGACTATACGCTAGTTTTCATTTAGAGTACAAAAGCAGATGCTTTCAAGTTCATCAGCGGAAATGAAAGAGGCCGATGCCAACGCAGACGTAATCAGTGAGTTATTGAAAAGGCCGTGCGGTCTGTAAATTCAATAAACGGCCCCCGTACCAATCACAGTACCGGAATAATAATTGTTTTCAATATCGTCTCGATGGATAGCCGCTCTTTCTCCATCTTCCTCTGGCTCGACGGCGTCCGCTTTCGACTCTTTCGCACCGGCTCTATCTCTGAAAACTAATCCTTAATTAAACCGGGGGCGGGCAGACTGACGGTTTATGAAAAACTGTGAGGGATCGGCTGCAAGTCACCGTTTGCAATTTTAAATTGAATTAACGCCCGGCACCAGTGCGGCCCTGCTATTAATTAAATGATTGATTGTTCCAGCGTCCGGGCCACGGAAGCTCAGGCACCACGGGATGTAATTACGGATAGAGGTCGTTTAATTCGAAAAAACGGCTCACTCGGAAAAAATATGTATTCAAAGCGCACAATTAGAATGTACATACATTCTATATATAAATCGATTAAGATATATATACCAATTATAATTTAAAACAATATCTAATTATTGAAAAAAATATTGCTTAATTGCTATGAAAAATAATTAAGAAATTCATCAAAAAAAAATGTACGTTCAATAAATATGGGTTTGAGAAAATATCTATCCACTATTAAACTAATTTTCTACAACTAGCCCATCTAAAATTATTCTTTTACTTTTTAAGATTGAAAAAAAAATCAAACGGAAATTACGGAACTGCGCTTTTGATATACGAAGTTAGATTAAAACTTTACGGAATTTGCATTTTTCTCAGAAAATTTATGTTTTTCATCTTAGGGAATAGAAAGTATACGGAGCTCCAGCGTATGCCTTATTTAAAAATATAGTAACTATCCATTACGGCTACCGATGTCAACATACGCCAAAAATGTGTTTATCAAAATTATAACAAAATTGTTTTTTATTAAATTATATTTAATTAATTTATATATTTAATTACCGAACCGAAATGTAATTCAAGATACTAATATTGAATTATGACGTCAACATTTAGAATGATAATCTAAATTAAGCTAATATTCAAGCGAATAATAAAAAAATGATTTCATTTTAGTAGGTTCAGTAAAAAGTCCTATCGTATTTTTTCAATAAAATTCAAATTCATTTGTTTAACCATTTATTGATTTATTTCTACAAAAAATAGTTACCATTACATCGTAAAGTCTTTTTTTTACAAATCTAAAATACTTTTCTTGAAAAATTCTGCTGACTTGGAATTAAAAAAATCAGAAATTGCTGATTTCACTTCTCTTTCTGTTTAGAATGATTAATTTTTAAAAAAGTGTTCCATAGAATGAAACTACAAACGACAAATCTACGACATGGGGACGCGCTTTATCGTGGAGGAGGATGATTTTCTCTTCTCTCGCCAGATCTGGCTTTTTTTTGTAATGCAGCTTTTAATCTCTCCAATTAGTCACAGTTCACTTGCGCTGTTACAGTTTGAGCGTATTTTAAAACTTCGTGCTAAATGATTCCTTTAGAATCCCACCAAACAGGGTCGTCCACTTCGAGGCTCATCTTTTAAGTCAAAATTTCCGGATTGGATTTTCTGTACAATCGTTGACATTTTCTGACATCTAATACGTCTCCTTAAATGTCGAAAATATTTCTGGTAGCGATAGTTGTGCTTTTATTGGAGTGAAACTAAAAGAGTATGCAGTTTCGCAAATGGTCTTCTGAAGGAACAATTCTAAAACTACCCTTTAAAAATACGACATGACTTTACTACACCTAATATATACGATAAATAAAAACCGATTGATTATTTGATGATTAAACCAAGATCTGATCTATTAAAACAATTTTGGTCCTACAAACCACGTAATAATCCTCATTAATTTAACACTTTTTATATATTTAACCTTGTGAATTTTAATGAAGAAGAAGAAGTAATTTAATTATAATCAATCGGTTTCATTATTTGTTTGTTCAATTTAAATAAACGTCAATAAATTCGGAAACAATTATTGTTATTATTAATAATTATTAAAACATGTTATAAAACATTGTAAATATATATAATATGTTTTGCCATTTGCTATCAATCTTTTATTGTTTTTAAACTTATTGCAATCATACCACAGATTTTTGAGAGTTTATTCAGTTTTGAAACCAAAGTTCTTGGGATTTTCTTCCTAATGAGAAAGAAATAAATAAATATTAGGAAAATAAGCCCCTTATTCAACTGTTTTATCTAATTTTGGAGGGTATTCTGCAGTTTTCACGTAACCTAATCTACTTTCGTGTTGACTTTTGATTAATCATGTGATTTTTCTAGTCTTTTATCTTGCAGTAAAGCTGCATTCATTTTCTAATGCTTAAAATGCTACAAAATTTCGTTTCTATAATTTTGGAATATCATGTTTTTTGCCATTAGCAACAAGATTTAATAATGATTGATTAATTGATTACTCATAAAAGCTCTCAAGGCATCTGTAAATTTAATGACATTAATGAATTAGTGTTACTTCCTTGTATCTGAAGATTCAATAGATTTAACTGTCCAAAAATGTCCACTAAATAGGCAAGGTGCCTAATCCATTCCTTATTATTTAAACCAGGCTGAAAAGTCCAACTTCCCTTGAACGTTTAAACTTAAATACTCGCTTAGATAAATTTTTTCTTGAAAGCCATCTAATCAATTTTACAAAAAAGAAGTAGATAATAAAATAAATAACTGATTGAAAAGTCGTTAAAAGCTTCTCCTTTCACGAAATTTACAATTGTTTGATCCAAAACTATTGATAATATTAATAAAACTGTCATTGTTTTTGAAGCCAGTGCCTGAAGATGGATCATACAATTCAGAGATTCACCTCCTGGATTTTCAAATTTCCACCCCAGGGGTGAATTCCCCACCAGTTATGAACACCCCTGAATTTCATCTTCATTTTATTTAATCGTCCTAACAGTTGCTTTGTTAAAATTAAAATTATTTTCAATTTCAGTCATGTCCTGTTCATATTGAAGACGATCCAATATTTGCATAATTGTCTCTAGAGAAATTATTTTTTAAGTCAATTTTGACTTAACGAAAAAAAAAGGTTTTGATCAAAATAGACTTATAAATAGAAATTCGAAAAAAAGTATTAGTATTTCATTAATGCGTCACATAATCCACAGTTTTTTTCATATTTCATATGTCTGAATAATAATACCGTGTTACATATAAGATTTCTGGAAGCTTTCATAATCTGTCTCTTATATATAATATATACAATAGATATCCAAGAATAATAAGAATTGATCCGCCATCTTGAATCTGTCATCCATATTGATATTAAACTATAGTATCATACGTATAGATGCGAAAGATTACGCGACATCAATCCAATTAGCGACACAGCCACTTCACGCTGGTAATCTCGTTACAGCCGGCTCAGAGGAAAACCTACAATTTTCTCGTCTGCCATGATCCGCCGGGAAATTGATATGCCTACCATGGTATTAGGTAACTACAGACACAATCGAATAATGGCACTTGTATCGAGCCGACATCGCCATGTCAACAGCCGTTGTGATAGCGCTGTTTGACAATTAATGCGATACGAAGGGCGTGCGTCGCCGTCGAAGCGGCCGTCGATTTTTTTTCTATTAAAAATTAAATGCAATTTAAATTTAATATCGCTGCTATTTGCGGCGTTAATGTCTGAGTATAAATATCAAATTTCTCCGAGCTCTCGAGGCTCTAAATCAATTTACTCTTGAACGAAAATGTTTTCTTATCTCTTTAGTGTTTGCACACGCTCTTTTACAACACGGCCTCACTGTGCACACATACGACGAATAATCAACAATATGATTTTAAACAGAGTGGACAGTTTTGACGTTAATGCAGTATTAATAAAAAAAATGTTCTATTTATTCCAAGGCAGTGTGTATCGGCCGCATTATGGCTTGATTCTTCGGTTTTTTCAGTACTTTAATGCTGAGTATAGGTTTGATTTTTTTTAAAAAAATACCACGTACGACGACGATGCACTGCAGTATATATTTGCAACAAGTACGTGCATAAATGGGTCGTTACGCTTATTTCAAGCGGCAGTGGATTACGTGCGTCACGGCCAGTTCATTTATCACAGCAGTTTGTTATGCCAGTGGCCCGCCGGATGAGACTTAATATTTTATGGACCACTAGCGCACACTGGCTGTTGTTGCATACATTCTGCCACAATATATAGTGTTTGAAAATATTTACGTTTTTATGGCTCAACAGCTTGATTTCCCCGGCGAGTAGAGCGGTTAATTGCCGCCGAAGATGATAATAGAGAATGGGACCATTTTTTTATTTCAACATTCTGCATACAGCACCTTTGCAAAAATTGTGTGTTTCAGCAATGATCATTTTTTGTTGCATACCCAACATATTAAACGTTAAAAAAAAACAATAAGATAATTTTACGCTCGCTGATCACAAAAAAGTCATCATTCAAAAAAAATTTCATTCATGAAAAGAGTAGAAAAAAATTATACCGCAAAAAATATTGCTCCATCAAAACCTGTAGATAAAATTTTAGATGCCTCATGGTTTATCTGAAATATAGACATGCGAAATTACTTCAAAATACTTCCCTCAGTTGACTCTATAAAGGAAATTGCCATTTACTATCTCAATTCGCCCTTCAACTCTGCAAATAAATCGATTTCAATATAATCCCCATAATTTCAAAAAAATCGCCTTCCTAAAAAAATTAAGACCTGATAAAATATTTTTTTCTGAATTTTAAAAATAAATAGTTTGATCGAACGTCATTAAATATTATTCATTCCGATTTTATCTCGCTTTGCTTTGAAATCTGATTATATAACAATATTTATATTACCGTTATAAGAGAATTCGTATAAATTTGCATTGATAATCAAGAGATAAATCATTCAATGTTATGATTTATTTACCAATCATCAAAGATTACGAATCCGGCATAGTAAATACATAAATCTGGTTGCTGTTAGGATTTAAAAATAGATAATAAAAAATAGTTCTCTAAGTAATATAGTGAAACAATAATAATGGGGTACATGACAAAGACAAATAGACCAAACGCCAAGAGCACAAAACCATATAAGTAGTAAACGATCCATAGATGTAGCATAGGATCACATAGACATCGAAAATATGTTATGTACTAATTATAATATTTTTTTTGTCGATGATAATGATAAATATCTATAAGGAGATCTAAAATTTGATGTAAATAATCGTGATTTTCAATTATTCACGACTACAACGTTTGGGTAATGCTTTATTGTCTTGGTAAAATATTTTGAAAGATTTTTTTTTATTCAATTTAATAAAAATTACATATTTATTCAGTGACGCTGATTGAAAATATTTGCATTTTGTTTGCAAATGGCTGTTAAATTTTATACATCCCTGAAAATATGGAGTAGTATGTTGTAGTTGAAAATACGGGGCTGAATAATAATCAACGCCATTGAATTTCGCGAGTTTTCTCGACACAATTTTCATCAAATCTCGGTATTTTTTTTATAATAACTAAATATGATAGATCTATTTGCATTGAATATCAATCCAATATCCTAATTTAATACTGAATCTTGAGTCGTAAAATTATTTTCACCTATTATTGTTTTTTGCCATTTTAGCTGACCTCAATATTTTAATTTCAATAATGGCAAAAATAAAATGGGCCTAAAAATAGTATATTAATATGATCTATATCTAAAAGTGACAAAACGAAAATGCCTTTTTTTAGTCCGTTATTGACAGTCGATAGTGGTTCAATTATTCATCTATTAGCATATCATTTGATTTAAATTGAACAGTGAACACCATTAATTTCCGTTTTTAAAATGTTTTATATTTTTTTTAACACCATATTTCAAATAAATTGGTATGTTCCAGATAAGAAATTTATATAAAATTAGATACTATAATTCAACAATTACAATTACTGAAATTCGCTGTATATACACATAGGTACAATTATTCGCTAATGTCAGCGATTAATTAAAATAATACAAAGTCGGAGTTTTCATTAAAAAAATAAGCCATTTGCGTAGTGCGATATAAATCCGACAAAATTAATTTATCAGATTGCAGATACACTCGAGTAATCATGAATAGAGTGCAAGAATATTTAAAAAAAAATGGCAGGTTCATATACAGGATGGATCCTTCACGATTTAACCAACGAAAAAAAATTGGTACGGATTCGAATGTGGTCAAACTTGAATGTAAAGAGACATTACCATACCGTTTCTTAAAACATTTTGTTACAGGGGATGAACTTGAACAATGGATCACTCACTGAAACCAATGTTGCAAAAAAAATGCTTTTTAATGTAGCAAAAACAACGACGAAAACAAATCTAACGATAAACAGTCCATATTTGTCTTTATTGACATTGTGAAGTACTTCCACAAGATCAAATAATGTAGAGTTCTACTGAAATTAAATGTATCTTTGGTGTGAGATCATAAAAGCTAAAGGAGCTACAATATTCTGAAAAAAGCCAATCGTTTATCAATAAGATTTCATATAGCAAAAATTACGTAGGACAAAATAAAGAAATTTAGCTGGAAAGTTATTCCTCATCCACTTTATTTAATTGATCCTACTCCATCGGACTACTATATATTCAAGTCAATGCAACATCAATTTAAAAAAAAATGGTTAATAACAAAAGAGCAAAATCAGCCCTCGGAAATTTTTTTCTCAAATTCAACAAGATTTTATTTTGAAAGATAAAGGAAAGTTACAACGATAATAGTAAAGTAACTTGAAAAAGGATTTAATATATAAACAAAAAATGGGCCAGACGTATTGACCAGAAAGATTTTTTACCAAAAAGGATTTTTTTATTGTTTCATAAAATAAAATGAATGAGAGTAGAACATAGATTCTAACAAAAATGGCCAGAATGGAAAAGGTTCATTTATTTACAAAACGAAAAACGTAGATTTGTTTGTAATATCATAATATAATTATTAAACATTTTGATTAGTGCTTTAAATTAATTTTTCACATCTACATCCAGAAGTAGAAGAAAAATAATATTTAATTTGGACGCATCATAAAGCTTTGATCCATAATTAGAACAGTGATATTTTATTTATAGTTTTTAATATAAGTTTTTACTGTAATCGAATTCTTCAATATCGCTAGCAAAGTCATTTGAAATCAAAACTAGCAATAAAAAGTATACGATTTTTTTATATATATGAGACTTGATTAAGGGAATATTACTTAAAAAATCAAGCCGCCTTCAGATACATTATAATACATTTGTTAATTTATTTTGCTAATCTTCAGAGAACTTCTGAAAGCAGCTTTCGGTACATAAAATCTTTTTAATAGACAACAATTATGTAAACACCCAATATAGTTTCAAATGCCAAGATACGTCAGGTATAAGTGTGTACGTGTGCTTACACAACAACACAATTGTGATAACTGGACTTTTGAATCCCATTTTTTTTTATTAAATTTTGAATTAAAGTTATGAATCATTTATAGAATTTGTATATCCTATTATAATAATTTTAAGCATAGTGTACATATCCTGTTGCTTCGTATATTTATTTTCCTTAATATTTAAATCATTTTATTAAACAAGCAATTTTTTCGGGGAAATTAAAACACCATTTTCTTTTGCGTCATCGTATTCAAATAATTGGCAATACGTTCGATGCGAAAAATATATAAATATGAATATATATACTTTTCAGAAATTAACATCAATATGACGGCCGGCCATGTATAAATTATGCAAATATTTTTTTTCCAATATCGCGGGGCGATAACGGATAACACGTCCTTCGCTGCGAACAAACTGAGCGCATAAATAAAGTGCTATTTCAAATATTGATCCATGGACGTGTACAAGAACTGGCTCGAGTTGTTTATTGGATAGATTTATCAGTCGCAGCTTTCATATCGGACGATGATTGATCGCCGGTTATTAGCGCCGAAAATGGACGCGACACGTAAAACCTCCGGGGAAGGGTTGACCAACTGTGCTACACAAAAAAAAGATTAAAAAATATATATTTGGCCGTGTGGCCTTTTACCCGAAATTTAATTCCATCGTCTGTCACACGCGTCAACTAAATCTCAATGATGTGTATGTAGTCATATCCATAATTACAACTATGACGTTGTAGGATTAGAAATTCGGTCCGATCGTACGTCATCTAAATATTTATGACGCACTAACCATCAGTTGCATGCGGACCCGATTACAACGGGCCTGCATTGTCGGTTATTTGCATAATCCCGACGTTTTGGTATTTGTTTGGATCGTTGAATTATGCAAATTTTTATTTTCGACTATGTATGACGGAGAAGACATGGCTCGGGGCTCGTGTATGGGGATAACGAATGCGTGTCCAGGGTTAGATTGGCCGTGACATCATTCAAAACGTTTGTATTAACTCACCCTAGATTGTTTCGCTATTTGCATAAAGAATTTGGCAGTTGTGCCCGGAGTGATCTATGTGGGCGTTGTGTGCTAATACATTTTTCAACTTATCTATAATTGTGAAAAATTTATTAAACACGATTTAACTTTCCACCTTTAGTAAAAGTTTATATATAATTAAAAAAACATTGGAAAAAGATTTATTATGTTATCTTGTTTTAGTTTTTGCAAAGTTTCTTTGCACAGACTCTGTCCAATCCAGAGCGAACCGAACACTGTTTGCACGACGAATATTAAGTAATTTTGCTAGTTCATGGAAGGATTTTGTATTAAGTCGCAGAGGATTTAAAAATAATAATGAATATTTCTTTATTAAAAATTAATGAATATATTTGTTTAAACTCGCTAAAAAAGTTGAACTTTTCATAATTAAATATGGTTTAATCTAGTAAATAAACACAAAAATATTTTAATAATAAATATTATACAACTATTTTGTGGTATAAATTGATTAAAAAAGAGAGTTTGGACATATTCATATTACATTAGGCTCGGATCGATCTAGTATATTAACCACATTGCCTACGGGGCGAATCGCGGTCAAATATGCGCTGGGGCGGGGCGCACTCCTTACAAAAAAAATCATAACTCTTCTATCAATCAAGATATTGCGCCGAAAATAAAACCACTTAAGACTTCAACATTTACTGGATAGTTTATGCAATATTTTTTTATCTTATAATCCGAATAATTATCCGAATTGAATTGTTTTTCAAACATAGTTTGAACATGGTCCTATTTCTTATTATCCACACCAGTTGTTTGTATAGCTGCGAATATTGAGGAACATAATGAATAAAAGAGATCAATTATGATATGACATCAGTTGGAATTTATTCATCAAAAATATAAGGATAGGAAGGATCCTACTGATAAGAAAATATTTAAAATAACCAAAACGTTATAATGGATACAGCAGATCAAAACGCGTAGTATCGGCTGACGAAAAACAAAAGATTTTTTTATGCATTTTCCCAAAATCTCCTTAAGGTCTGATTTTTTTTAATTGATACAACTATCAAGTATCTAACCAAACCAAAAATATTAAAAAAAAAAAACGTTGTAAAATTTACAGCCAATCAAACGCGTAATGTCGATTTGCGCGCCCCGGACATACGGAAAAACGCTTATGACGTGAATCCACGTCCCCCGTAGGCAATGAGTTAATACTAAGCGTAGTGCAAAGTTCCGAAGAGGACGAATCCATTATGACAAAAAGCTCAGATGATATTAATTGCATTGAAGTCAGAAAATACAAGCCCTAAAGTTTTTGTATTAATAATCTATATATATGTGAATAATAATGTAAGCAAAATTAAGTTGTCTTAAATAAATAATTACAATACACACCCGATTATTTGGACTAATGGTGAGGAGGGGCTGCACGGATAATCTAAACTCTAGCAGACTTTTTATTTTAATATGGTTACAATTTGAAACAAGAAACTCTGCGATTTGCTACGAATTTTTTAATGATTTTCTAATATCATTTCGAATTTTCCTATGAATTATATGCTTAAATTTAAGTCCAAATCCAATACTTCAATACAGTATCAACAGTAGTCGGTGCTGTTGTGACTAATAAGAAATTTTCTATTTCGTAATCTTCATTCTGATTGAGATTGGAAATAATATTTTCAATTGAAAACTCTGAATAAATAAATCGTATTCTAATTAACCACTTAATGTCGACATGCTTTGAAAATGTCGACTTAATCGACATTTTCAAAGCCTTTATTGAATTTGACATTAGATTACATATTTCAAAAATTTCACTTGTTTCACCCTCGTTCTAATCAAAAAAAATCTTCTTACCGTATTCTGTTTTCTTTTCTTGTTTGAGAAGGAACTTTATCTAATAGTAGCACAATTTTTGTGGCAACCTATTACGTTTCAAATACTCTTTCTAGAGCCTATTTAGTTTTTAACTAATTCTTAAATACATCGATGCACCTCTCTGGATAATAATCAATAGGAAGATTTCTTATTATTTTACTTTAAATGATATTGATTTTTATCTTTTCCAATCACCAAACGCTTGAATTTGTGCGTTCCAGAAAGTTTCAATGCGGTGTACACTTTTTCGAATCAAGTTTCTAATATATGAGTTGAATTCATACACGTATAATCCGCAAGCCGGATAATCAGGACTGTTCCGTATATCTCATTACTCTTATTTTTTTCTGCTAATTACCACATATCTATTGTTCTTTAAATATTAAATATTTTCTTTAAATTTTTACAATTTTTTTTCCATTTATTGCTCAATAAAATATACATATATATAATAACAAAAACTAAGAAATGTTTAAAGACATAAATGGAAAATAAACATGTTATCAGACAATAATTTTAAAAAAATGATGTAAAAGAAATCATAATCGCTTGATATTTTAAGACTTTTCACAGTCCTGGTTAATATAAAAATAATCATAGCCTCACGAAGCCTTATATATATGCTATTGGTGCTTTTGTGATTTTACCATACCATTCTATAATCATATTAAAATATTTTACATTGTCATCGGAATACGTAACGTTTCAGAATGCTTTGACGCTGCTTACATATCATAGTTAGACGATGAGTAAAATGGACAGAGCTCAATATACTGGCACACTTTTGGCCATGATACATATCATAGTATGTGAGTCTTTAAAAATAAACGAAAAGTTTAGCAAACGCTTATATAGTGTTTTTTTAAATGTAATTGTGTGAGTGTATCTATCGGTTTTGCATATCTAGCCGAGGCTACCGCGAGCCCCACACACACGCACGAACTTTCGGGCGTGCCAGGGGCACACGCACGACCCCACTGTCAACCTGGGCCGGTATCCGTAATTGCTTCGTGCCACACGTCCCCGCATTTGTGAAATACGGCTGGCAACACTCTATCACGAGCCGACGCTAATGGCGCGCATAACAAAATATTAGTTTAAACATTTATCAAAGAGGCTCGGGCCAGCCGATAAAAGCCGAGCGTCGCTGTTTGCGCCGCTGTTCGCCGTGTTTATCCAAGGCTGCGCTGTTTGCCTTGCTTTTTACGAGAATTTTAAAAGCTTCTAAAATTTATACGCGGTCATGTGAGACCATTGTTGTGTCGTCACGCCCGTGCGAGTGTTGCCAGTTAGCGCCGCGCGTCGTGTCGCGGTCAGGGGCGCGCAACTGCATCGGATTGCATCGAAAGACAATGCCAGTGATGCGAAAACGTGAAATATTCGACATAAGAACATGTAAACCGGAAACCTCAACCATAAACACACGTAGTACTCTTGACTATAGATGATCTTTTACATTGTTTCAGCTGAATCTGCTTGCGCTTATTTGCTATCAAGCAAAATTCGTCTCTTTCAACGCGGCGCGCTAGACACTCATGTGCACATGAATCGGGTCTATAACGTGGTGTGCTTAACATATTAATGACCGCGACTGATATTATCAAGCAGTGAAACTGTAACACCGTCCAATTTCGAATAATCCGGTTATATCTTCATCATTTGCCGGCGACAAGGCTCTCACTTGCTGAGGGCATGGGCCTTACCATACTCTCGAATGACAGTCGAGGCTAAAGGAACCTGAGTCTCACACGTGACGTGAGGGCTCCCCTTTCTTGTCCAAACCGCGGGGACCCAAGCCGTCTTGGTATGCGGTTTTTTTGTAAAGAGTTCCCTCTCTTGGTCATTGCTGGCATTGGACGTACATCTTATACCATGTTGGTATCGGATTTTACCCTCTCGACTGTGTCCAGGCAAGTAGAAGGGGGTTTGTCTCGGTATTCGTTTGTTCTCTTCTCTAAGGCGTTATCTGCTTATAACAAGTCACGAGTGATAAGTAGCGAGCGATCACACACACACACACCTATATAGATATTCACAGGCATACATATGTACATCAGCCCAAAACGAGTCTCAAGATAATATCAGGTAAGTAACGGATTATCTCCAAATTTTTTTTGGGATAATCCGTTACTTACCCGATGGGCCAAAATTTACTCAGATGAATAGTGAGCCTAAACGTCAGATTTTGACGTTATTATACTTCGCAGGGATGTGTAGAAGAGAAACTGGGTGAACAGTTAGTTGCTCCGGAGCAGCGGTGAGGAGAATTTAAAAAAAAATAAGTTTCAGGTGATACAGACAGATCGCCTGAAGATAGCAAAGCGCTCCGTATAACAACTGCGGCAGCCGATTGTGAGGCGACTGTGTTTGCAAAATTGATTCTTAACAGCAGCGGATATTCCAGAGGAATTTATAGCAAGCGGTGGAGCAGAAATTAGGATGCACAACATCCGAAGAATATGATATAATTGCGGGAAAATGGTTTAACGGAAAAACCATCCATAATGAGATATATTATGAAATTCAGGTTAGAATGGACGAAAATTTACCAAGCCTGGACCAAAATCGACTGGCAAAAAGTAATATTCTCTGTAGAATCTGATGGTATCTAGTATGTGAAGCCTAGATCTAGAGAGCGAAGGCACCAAAACTGTCTCCAAAGGACTTTTGGATTGAAGGATCCAGCTGGTCAAATTATTTGGGGGTGCTTCTCATATTTTGGAATAGAATTATCATTCATCAACAGAACAGTTAACCTATCTTCTTACATGAACTGAAAACCATTTTTCTAGCATAAAATGGCATAAATATATAAGATACATTTTTTTAGTAGCAGTGAGTGTTGCAAACAACTTTTTTTCTCTTCAGATAATTTTTTTTAACCCAACTTTCAGTGAGTGGCTGAGGAATTCGCCAGGTCCTAATCCTCTTGAGAATTTGTGGCACATTATGGCGGTTAAAATACACAAAAGAAAGCCTACGATTAAATAAACTTTAATTAAAATAATATCAAAAGTATGTTCAGAAGGAATTTGAATTGAATATTTACTCTATAGTAGACTCTATGCCTTAAAACTGTGGTTCTTAACCTTTTGTGTGAGCCGCACCCCTTTGAATCTGTAAATAGGTCTCCCGCACCCCCATTGAAAAATGTGTTTTGATTTTTTAATTTAAAAAATACATTTTTTTGCGAAATATATTGTGTATTTAAAAAAATATGTACATTTTATAATATAGTACATTTATACATTAAGAACCACTGCCTTAAACTATTCATAACATCATGATATCAAAATATTTTTAATTTTATTCATTTAAAAATACTATTTTTCGATATTTTAGCAACGTTTACAAATCCCCCTGTCCCTGTTTCAAATATTACCAGGAATATTTTTATGGCAATTTTATGATTTCATATTGAATACTTAATCGTTTGTAGAAAAAGAACTGAACCGATTGAATACTATCGATACAAAAATATCTTTAAATACGTTATCCGTACAATATTTTTTTTATATACAATTTCCCGCGAAAAATATACGGAAAATTCAAAACATTCAGATGAAAAATCTAAATGTTAAGAATATTTTAAAAGGATTCAGCAGAATTGTCAACGATAAAGCCTTAGAGCTGAAAAATCATCACTAAATCCAGCGAAAATTTATAAAATAGATCCAACTATTCGAAATGTTATATAATATGAAATTTCCATCATTACATGATGATACAAAAAATCGTGATTTAAATTATTGGGGTTTTACGTGCATTTTTTTAAATTTATTCTGAAAGCTCATTATGTTATTAAGCGTTAGACTTATCGCCTATTACGAGTGATAGGGTTTCGTGCGAACGCTATCGACTGTTACAATCTGCACGGTTTGCTATACTCGCAATCCTTACCTTGTATGGATATTGAAATGCTTCTCATGCCTCTCGTATATAATAATCAGCTAGTACACATAAGAGGAAGCCGTATCTTTACATATAATTAAAAAAAAATGTAATATGCGAGTGCGTGAGCTCAATACACATGCTCGTATAATACGAGCGCTCTTATAAACCCATTACACGAAAAGGCAAACTAATTTATCTTGTCTAGCCATTCTTCCTTTGAAACGCCATTTTAGGAGGATTCTTCAATTATGCTCGAACTGAGCGCTGTGTGATTTTTGGCATGGAAAGATGAATCATCGAGCACAATGTTGTTAATGAACGTGTTATTAGGATTACTGAAAGGATTTGTGTATACGTAATTACTCGTGTATCATTAGAAGGTGGTTGTTGGTGGTTGATGCTCAAATAATTATTTCCTATCTAATGTGAAATATTACGGCGATCGATTATTTCATATTTAAATGATTCCGTAGAAAATGTATACACTTTTTAACAATTCGCTACAACGACACTAATTAGATTTTCATACATCGCCGGCTGATCCGATTTCTTCGACGCTGTCAAGGAAAGCTGCTTACATTGTAAATGTTACACACGGTGTTATTTTCTTTTCCCAATGAAAT
Source organism: Philopotamus ludificatus (assembly GCA_022495035.1). NCBI lineage: Eukaryota > Metazoa > Arthropoda > Insecta > Trichoptera > Philopotamidae > Philopotamus > Philopotamus ludificatus. The sequence goes on from JAGXCT010035313.1 coordinate 102,151, forward strand.
TTTGTATAGTGCCTCAGCATTGAGGTCAGACATAATGACAAAGGCTTTTAGCTCCCTATTCATAATATTTTAGATACAGTGCGCGGGCCAACCATCAAACGGCCATTGTGATTTTTTAACGACCCCACGATATTTTTTTTCCGTAACGAGTCATCAAAAAAAGCCACGCTGGGAAAATATATATCGTTTTATAATATCTTCAATAAAAAATAATACCCACTCTTGAGATAATAGATTATTCCGCTCAGTTCAACAATGATCAACTTGTTTGCATTTTAAAACAATATGAAAATATTTATGTCTGCTATAGAGTGGCGTTTGCGATAGTCCCTCCTATAGTGCTCACTTCTGAGCGCCGTTAATTACAAAACGCTGATTTTTTAGGGTAAAATTATATATTTCATAAATATGTATGTTTACAATAATAAACTATATTTAAAAAATAGCTTTTTTCGTTATATTAGGTAAAACGGAAAGAAATGACATTTTTTTTACTGCAACAAAAAAATATTTCAGAAAAAAAACACATAATATTACTCTTCCTTCATAGCATAGGTAACTTTTTAATTCCATTTTCGTAAAACTCTTGCGGTTTACTGTTAAAATATGAATCCATGTGATTTTTCACCTGTTCAACATTTGCAATTTTTTTATCACGAAGTGAATGTTCCATTGATTTAAATTATAGTCGGAAGGTGCTGTATCAGGTGAATACGGTGGATGTGGTAGAAGTTCCAAATCTAGTTCTCTGATTTTGTCTTGCTGCAAGGGGTCTTGCATTATCATGCTGTAAAATTCTCCTATTATTGTTAACTGGAAAAGATCGTTTTTATAATAACTTTACTTTTATTCTTTCTAATTGGGCAAAGTATAACTCTGCCGTAACTGTCTGATCAGGTTGTAATAATTCATAATGAATTATACCCGAAATATCCCACTAAACACATAACAAAACGTTTTTCAATCATAATATTGACCGAGGTACCTGTTTTGGAGATAACCATTGTTTTTTTCTTCTGGCATTACTGTAAAGGACCCATTTCTCATCCCCGGTAATAATTCTTCTGAAAAATAGATCTGTTTCGTGTCCGGGTAATAAAGATGCACAGGTTGTTACGCGTTGCTCCAAGGCCGTTGGGGAGAGATCGTGCGGTACCCAAATTCCTTGTCTGTTTTTTCCCCAACCTTTTTAAATGTTCTTGCACAGTTTTTATTGGACAGCCAGGGTCATGTGACAATTCCTTCATTATTTTACGCGAATCAGCTTCCACCAATGAAATTAATGCGTCATCGTCGATTTTGTGGCGTCTTCCTGTTTTTATTTTGTCCTTTAACTTCCTATAACTACTTTTGAACTTTTTAAACCATTTAAAGAACTTTCGCAGTTTCAAGACGTCTCCATAAATATGGTCTGTGTAGCTTCGTTCGGCTTTAATCCCTTATCAAATAAAAACAGCATGAAATACCGCAAATATGTCTCTTCAATCTCAGGCTTCTGCATGTTTATACTTCCGCAAAGAAAATAAAAAAATCTAAATATGGCAAGTGTAAAAACAGAGCTTCAAAATAACACAAATTACGATGTGCTAACTTAACGATAACCGGTGACAAGCTGGTTTTAAAGTGACGCACCAGAAAAAATGTCATTTTTTTCCGTTTTACCTAATATATTGCAACTTTCTGTTATTCTTTGTGATTATATTTATTTAAACTAAATTTAGATTAAAACTCTTGTATTATCCGCAGATAAACATATTAAGAAAATTTGTAAATTTATAATCACTAGAAGAGTAAAAAAATAGTTTTGGCTGACTATCTACAAGTTTTATATTGAAATAAAAATGAGGGAAAAATATATGAGACAATTTGCACAAAATATAAGCTTTTCAAAAGTGGAACAGCGCTGAAATAATTCATCCTTAGCCCTTATTAACCTAGCCGTGCCGATGGGGTCTATTGGGAATCCTAAGTTTTTCATTTTTGTCACAAACTTTTAATATTTATCAACAAAAATCAAGAAAATAAATATTATTATTGTAAAAAAACAATCTTCGCTTCTGTTATCACGCGCGCGATATTTTTTCTCGCTCGCATCCGGTACGACGTGCCTAGTGCGAGTGTAACGAGCGATTAACACGTGCAGCGAGAGCTTAGTCTACAATGAGAGCTCAGTCTGCTGCGAGACATCGCTGAGTGCACGCGTCGTTTTGATTATGAAGCATATCATGGATAACCGATCCGTCACAGTGGCTCAAAACCAACCACGTCATCCGATGGGGGTTTATTTACTATGGAAAATAGAGCCCAAGCATTTCAAGGCAAGCTGAATTCTTCATCAATATCTTGGACTTTTTAAAACTAGTTATTCATATTATAATTTGGTCGATATTTTGGATTTTTTTAATTAATCAATATGACGCTTAAATGAAACATAGCCGAAGAGGATACGGCGCCAAATTCTCGCGGCACGTGTCACTAGTATACGTTATCACCGTACTGTGCGAGTGATTATGATTATTTATAATATTTATTCTTTGTATTTTTTAGATAAATACAAAATGTTTTTGACATGTAGGATTTATATTGAAATGGGGTGAGACCCCTTTCGGACGACGCGGTTGTTTTCGAGCTGTCGTGGCTGATAATAAAGTAAGCGCATTCAAATATTGATAAAATCATAGATTCATTCATAAAATCTATTATTATTGCACGCATTGGAAAAATAATATAATATTTTTAACTTAAAATAGAATTAGATAATTTTTGACATGAGCAATTTTATAATAGCAATATTATTTAATCAACAAGTGTATTCAATTTTATCAACATTATTTATAATTTGTGTGAGGTAGTTAAATTAATTAAATTAGAGAAATATCTATATAGTTAGGGTTAAACAATAAAATAATTAATTAATCTGTTTAATTCGGGTCCTACGTTTTATTGCCACGGCAGTTGTTCAACACTAAATATTCATGATTACCTGTAGCCAAATTCAATTGCTTAATTTACGTCGTAAAACAACAAACTATACTAATCTAACAATTGTAATGTTTGCTAAATGTCAAAAACATAAATATTTTATTATAGTCAATATCAAATGGCAATACGTATACATTAATTATTTATTAGCACGTCCATTGAGTCGAGAAAACAACAGTTATCTGGGGGCCCAGCCTAGACCAGAAAGTCGATACCGGCGGCTCAGTTTCTACAATCGTGATGGATGATAGTGAATGGTATCAACTTATCATTCATCAGTGGTATCGCCTCCTCGTGACCTTTATCACCCACACCTCGGCAACACCACGCGATTACCAATCGCACTTCTTTGTCAAGTTTCCATATATTTATGACGTGTTGTAAATTACCTAAGGATTATACATTCAATTTCGCCTATCGACCTCACGGCGATACAGCCACAGCCAACGCCTATAGATACGACCGCCTGTAAATCAATATTAATCTATGTATGATCGAGGCTTGCTTGAAATGAAAATCATTATATGCATATGTATTGGAAAATTATTATTTCGCAAATGAATATGATTTATTATATTAATGTTTTCAGTATTCGTGTTATTCTAATATATTTAAATTTATGAATAATTAGTTTTAATAAAACATATGTACGTGTACATAAAAATAAATAAGAGTGAAATCTTAAACTGGTTCATATGTATTAAACTCGTTATTCTATAGCCGAGGAAAGCTAGATTTAAAATTGTAGCGAATTTCAGTGTAAAAATGTAATTTTAAATCGAATTTTATTAACTTGATCATTAAATAATAATATGTATATGTAATTAGTATTTTATGATAGTGATCTCACATTGTTTGTGTTTATTTAATTTGCGAAATCTCTATAAAAATAAGTGTCCAAACAAATTATTGCTGTACAGGTAATATTTTGACGTTGATTTATGTTATTGTCGTCATACTTAGCCTCGTGTTTTATAGCCCTCTCAACCGTTTATAATATTTAATAGTCCATACCTTGTTTTTTATTAATCATAAGAAGTGGCCATAATAAATTAAATTTTGGAACATTCGAAATAATAAGTAATTTGCCATTTTTGTTCTGATTTAAATGCGAATAATATGAATAAATAATTATTCATTAAAGGCGTTTATATATTTTAAAATATATTTTTGAATCTTAATACAAATAAAATAATATAATAAATAAAACAGTAATTATGCTACTACATTTATTTCATTTGGTGAATTTTTTGATCAGTTAAACGATTCTCATGAAATTAAAAGAATTAAAAAAATAAGAATGCACCCAACCTTAGCTTTACACGAGTTTTCTCTAACGAGGTTATTTTATTGAAATTTTTGTTAATTTTTTTTAATAAAAATGCGCGTTTATTGCAGTTTACCTAATTTTGACGCGTACTTTATCTATTTTTGAAAAAAATAGCGTTTTGATGCTCCAATTTAGCGTTTTTTTACTCTGATTTACTCTAAATTATAAAATTTATTAGTAGAAAACGTTTAAAAAATACTAGGTAAGTACCAAAATAAACAAAAATGCATATAGAATTTATTAGAGATGCTGCTATCTCTAATGATACGTTATAATAAACTATAACGTTATTATTTGATGCTAAAATTTGTTATTTTATTTCCTACAAGATGCTAACTTGTAGCATCAAAACGTTATTTTTTTTAAGATAAACGCTATGTTCTTATACGACACATCTACGTCATTTTCTTAAACTTTGAAAGCAATTCTGAAACATATGTTCCAATTGTACTTCTTACTATGAACAAGGAAAACAATATACAAACAATTACTTCTGTATCACGTGACTAATCTTATCTTATAAATGGCCGAATTGCTAATAAAAAACTGGAGATCAATATATCCAAAACCAAGCAGATGATAATCGATAGAAGCAATTAACTATCCGGATCTGATGATATTCGAGGAATTCACCTACCTCGGAACATATCTATAATTATATTTAGTGCAGAATTTGGTTATTTATATTTTTATATATGGCGTAAAAGCATGGACCATGCAGAAAAAAATAAAGAAACAATTGACACCATCGAAATGTGGTGCTAGCGACGCTTATTGAGAATGTTATGGATCTTTAAACGTACATTGGTTTCTCTTCTAGGAGAACTGACAAACAAACATATAACAGAATGGATCATATGTTTCAAAAGGATTCTGCGCTACTTCTGGCATCTCACGGGAAAAATCGATGATCTATTTAAAACTCGTGCGTGGTAACATACAAAGACGCAGGAAAAAAGGCAGGGCCAGAACAAGTCAGAGTATCCTGGAGTACCATAATCAATAAGGGACAAGAATCGCCACGATATTCAGACATGAGGTTTCCGATTTATGAAGAATTGTCCTTCTGTGATAGCAAGAGCGACTTCTTATAATTTTTTTCTGTATCATCTTTCTGCAACACTCGCGCAGTTTTTTATTAAGAGGTTTCTTTCTCTTGACCATTACTGGCATTGGACTTTTATCTTCTACCTTTGCTGGTACCGGATTTTAACCTCTCGACCTCCTTACTGTGTCCAGGCAAGTGGAAAGGAAGTTATAATACATCTTTTAAATTGGTCAAGTTCTTTAATTTTTGTAAAGAAAAATATATCTATCATTTTTTTATATATTTCTTGGGTTAGATTTCTCTGTCGAAAAATTATCGCGGAAACTTGCATCTCCACTGTTCATAATGTAGTTGTTTCAGAATTGGATCAGCAAATCGAATAAAATAAATTTTAGAATGAATTATCTCAGAATAATAAAGATGAGCCATTAAATAAGCACGCTTTTTTGTTGCTAAGTTAAAAAAATGTATTAGCTAAATTAAAGCCAAAAAAAATAAATTTTATATTCATCAGACTTGCATAAAGCTCAATCTTATAGTTTTCAATATGCGACTGAAATCGAAAATCACTTATTTTTCATTAATTTTGATTCTATTCTAGTATTACTTTTGTAGTACAATTTTATTTAAGAGCTTGTGGAATTGTTTCATTTCTTTTGTTGAGCTAATTCAGCCTTATCAAAGAGTAACTTTTAGAATGCATGTTCTGTTAGAAGCATCTAGTAGAGGAGACATGAAGAGGTTCAAGTGTCCAACGGATGCGGTTCTCGGCGGCACGTAGAGCCGGTGCTGCAAAGTCGCACGCCCGCTCCACAAAGTTTCTAGGCCGCCAACGACGTCGACCTACATTATCCACAGTTTTCAGCGCAAGAAAGTACTGCTGAAAAACATCAAAGCCTTTGGCAGACCGCGCCGCATTCAGCCTTGGATACAGTTTAACATTAACTCATTGCGGAGAATGTTTTATTTTTAACGGCTACACTGTAAAGATAACAATCCAAAGGCCAGCGCGGTCTATTCCGGGCATCTGCATAATGTTTGCAGTGCAGTAATCGCTTTTTAGTGTTTGCAAAAAGAGCCGTTGAAAAATATTGACAATGCGTCATTAGCGTTACGTGCGCATTATTACAAAATTGTGGTAAAATTTAATGTCGGCTTTTTTTATAATTTTTTACTAGTACTTATGGTGCCACTTAAAAATGGCAATTCTGCCAAAGACCATCTGCAATGGTTTGCACTTAATTTTTTTCGCACGTTTTCATTAGTGAAAATTATATGGCAGCTCGTGACACGGAACACTTTTCGTGCAATTTCGTATGAAATTTGCGGTGATGTCACTCGGCGGAAATGTGTCAAGTTTTTATTTTTGCTTAATTTTGAAACGTTATGATAATTTTTACTGGAAAATGTGCTTTGTAAAGAAATTACATTAAAAAACACACCGAAATGTCATGTTTTAATGACACATTTTCGAAAGTAATGTACTCATTCTTGAAATTAATTTTATGTAAAACAATGAATCAGGGATGGTCCAACTTTTAAATAATAATGCATGCAATTTAGTGTTGAAATTTGCAATGGAACTAAATAAAGTTCAAATATAATATTTAAAACAATTTAATATATTATAGAAAAAGGTCATTATTGAGATAATATGTATGTACATTATATAGATTCATTGATTCTTATAAGACGGGAAATTTTGGCCACAGATTATAATTTAAGAAGTTGACAATATATATTTTCAGGAAGCTTTATCTGTCTGAAATTTATTTCAGGGACTAAAACAGACTTCTTAATAGGCTGTATTAATATTATAATTATGTAATTCAATCATGTACATCGTACAATGATAAAGCTTGGTCCAAGAGCAGGGTGATTTTTACGAATTTTGCAAGATTTCTTTCGGGTTTCAGGATCAACGTTTTTAGTAATAGCCTCTAGATTATTTTTATTTATAAAATGATGATTAAAATAGTATTTTTCAACTTGGGGTCACACATAAATGTTTAATCAAACATTTCAACATCATTTTACGAGGTAATAAATATTGTGAGCTGTAATAATATTTTCTTTTTAATAATTAATAAAGTACTAAAACTAAGAACTGTGGTAGACACATTTCTCGTTCTCATTTGATTGATCTCAGCCGCTTAACGGTTTCAAATTTCGTAATAATTTTCATTTAAATTTATTATTTATTAGTTGTTTTTCCATTTTTTATACTATTTTTTTATATTATACTAATAATGACATATATAAAAATTAAAAAATCTTTAACCTCTTGTGCCAAACGTATTGACCCAAAAGATTTTTTAGCAAAGAACTTGAAGCAAGTTTTTGTTTATTTAATTTAAAAAAGGATTTAATAAGTTTTTTTTAATCGGATATCAGATCAAACCTTATAGACGCCTTATATTATTTTTTCCAATGAATATCTCTTTTAATAAATTTGTAATATAATGAAAGTAACTCTCTATGAGTTAATAAAAGTGGACAGAGTGGAAAAGGTTCATTTTATTTAATTTTTTTCCCAATATTATTCCTGGAACTTAAACTATGTATTTTTCACTAGTTTTATTCATATTCTCTTTTATCGTAGCATATACAGAATTATTAATGTGTCATTTTTACTTTTACTACTATGGTTTGACGCCAGTTTAAATCTATTCTAATTATTAATTAACTCATTTATCATTTATGTTGTTATTGAAAGCATCAGAGAGAGAATCTGAGGATCAAAAGACTTGATATTTTTCATTCTCTTTTTTGTTTTTCAATTTCTTACTCATTTTGATATATTTTCCAGTAGGAAAATTGCTTGAGAATTAAAAAAAATATTATTATTAATGATTATAAAATATTGCTGTGATATATTTTGTTGGCTAACAATGAGCTTTTCTTTGTTTCATACACACTAAACCTTGAAACTGATTTTATACAAATTCTTTGTTAAATATCTATTGTGTTACACTTTTTAAAAATCTTCTATTCATTGTATATATAAGATTGATGTATACGTCGATTATAAAAAATATATAAATTTACGGAGGATTTGGCGAAAGATTTTAAATAATTGTTTTGCATTACTGTTTCTGAAATTTGACAACCGGAACCGTTTGTATCGTTCCGTGGCTCGGCGTCGTGCGCACAATGAAATGAAACTATTTACCATTGTACGTAATTAATTTAGATCGGAGTTTGTATTAAATCGAGGGACCTTTCCCGAACAATACATCATCCCCCGGTATCCCCGGCAGAAACGCTGAAAATACAAATGGTAAACAGAGGCCATGTGCCGGCGGAGCCAGGGCCGGAATGGTTGAGCGAGTGGCCCATTATTGGTTTTTGTTCCGCTCGGAGGTCCGTATAAAATAGCTCGGTGCACGGTCAGACATCTTCAAATATATGGATGTGCCCTTTGCCGATTCGGCCCCTTATTGTGCGGCCCGGCACAATGGCCATTCAGAAGATAATTGCCGCGATCATTTGTATGGTCTTTGTGGAGCAGCCAGCTAGCTAGAGGCACCAGCCAGCCGACCGGCCATCGCTCGAGTCGCGTTGCTATTCAACAATTTCCTTAATCGAAAAATGCAAAAGAATGGTACCCCTCCGGGGATGATGTCTGCTTTTTTTCCCATTTTAAATACCGCCGTTATTCATTCACCGCGGTCGTGGTACATTTGTATAGATGAAAAATGGTGGTGCATAGTTGTTCATACGTACGTATACGTTGCCAGAGTTATATTGAATAATTTCACGAAGAATAGTACCATCACATCCACCACTATTATACAACTCTATAGGATGTATTGCCTAATTATGTACATTGTAATATTAAGGCGACTTGTATATGAAAGCTAAGCATCTACAGCAGGGGTTCCCAACCTTTTTGTACCCTAGAGCACATTCTAAAATATCGGTAGGGTGGGGGCACCACTCTTAACGACAAGTTGCGACAAGTCCTGTCAGCAAAGGAACCACTCATACATACAATATCACAAACATACGAACGTATTTAATAAACCCAGACACTCAAAATAATCAAAACTCTAGCAAATAAATAAAAATAATTCACATTTTTAATTAACGTTTATAAAAAAAATTTGTCTGTTGAATAGTGGCGGGCAATATTCGAATCGTTCCGCGGGCACCATGGCGCCCGCGGGCACGGGGTTGGGAACCTCTGATCTACAGGATTACCACGAGGAACAGATTAATGCCTCAACATCATATAAAAATTATAAAAACGAGAAGACGATGCATATTCCTGATAATTATTTTCGCCATTTATGTAGAGCGTTATACTTTATCATAATTGTTAATAAATACATTTCTTGAAATTAATATAATACAAATATCCCAATTTTTATTAATTGTATTTTAAAATGAAATCGTTTTCACTCTCTAAAACTACGAGTTGATTTTATACACACTTATCTCCTTTTCACTCAATTTTTAAAAAATACGACTCGCTAAAAAGATCAAATACGATATTTTGTTATTATTTGTTCTGAAACAATTCCCAGAAATCCTATATTTATAAATGAATTCTCAATTTCCCGCGTTAGTCTCAAGTCCCGGTGTTCATTGGCACAAAAGGACATAATTTTCTTACCAATGGAAAAAAGACGTAAACAAAATTGCGAAATTAATCAACCAACAGCTGCTTTAATTCATGATGAATTTGCTATGAATTTGTCATAAGTATTTTTTTCATAATTAAAAAAATACATATCAATGGCTAATATTTTGTATAATTTATTTAGTGGATTTTTATTATTCCCTGTTTTCACACGTTTTTCTATACCACAATGTATGAGAACGAATCTTGAATTTTTATCAATTTAGTGATGTCATCTGTATCTTTTATTTTATTTAATAATTTATTAAATGTCTGCATTTATTTTGAAATTTGATTACTAAGCATTTTAGATAAGACTTGAGCAAACAATGGGTTGCGGACAAGACCCTGTGAATTTTACTTTTCACTTTTTACCTTTTTATATAAAATTAAATAAAATGTAACAGTGTATTTGAATATATTAGTGCAAAAAAATGCATTGAATAAATTTAATTTAAATGTTAAAAGATGTGAAATAGTTTTATTCGTCTCATAAAGTTAGAAAATATGTGTTTTTACCCTTTTCCACTCCGTGGCCAGACGTATTGGCCCAAATGATTTTTTTGCAAACAACTTCAACCAAGTTTTTCTTATTAAATTAAAAAAATTGAATATCTCTTTTAAAAAAATATAATGAGAGTAACTTATAGATAAAAGGTAAATGTTTATCTAGAAAAAGATATTTATTTGCGCCCGTCGTGGATTTAAAATTCTTAGTTACGGACCGCCGTAATTTTAAAACTATGATAGCGGCTCTTCAGCTAAAAAAAATCCCAGATCTGTTCTTGATCTTCAAATTTAAAAATGTAGATAAATCGACCCATAACCTCGCCCAAATAAATAATAAATTTCATATAACCCAATAATAATATTAAAAATACATGTAAATTCAGATAAGGCAAAAAGCTGCAAATTTATTTATATAATTATTTATGCAAAAAGCTACAAGTTATCTAATTTAAAGTCAGGATGAAATTGTTTAAATGAAAGAGAAAAGAGCAGTTTAAGTCATTGGATCAATAAATACATATTTTTCATAAATAAAACCATTATTTTCATTCTAGGCATACTCATTTAAAATAATAATTTTTTCTGAGCTATATTAGTATTTAATTATTTTTAAATATTCATATTTTTGGGTTATTTAATTAAAGTAATTTTTATTTTATTTATTTTTTAATAACAAAATAGAAAGGGTCGCGAGGAAATTAGATGGTTGACTATACAATCAATGATTAACATTCATAAATACTAGATTAAGTGTCATAATAGTCTCAATTTTTATTTATTAAATAAATATTTTGAACGAAATTTGCAGATTTTTATGTTAAAAAATATTTAGAAAAGAAAATCTCTGGAAAATTTGGCATATAAACGAATTGTTTAATATTTATTTTTATTTGACAAACATTTTCATTAGCGCCCTATTCCCGTATCTCTTGGTCTAAATCCCTTGGCCGCATTAGGGCCGGGGCTTCCCGATGATGCTCAGGGTCACAGGCTATATTACATCATAGAGACGCCGCGTTAAACAGCTTGCCCTTTGCAAATTCACCTAACTTTAATAATAGCAAAAAGGCGGACGAGTCGTAAAGGTCGCTGGCATTACTGTGTTTATATAAATATGTGAGCCGACCTTCGGCGTAATGAATCGAAGAGGTCGTTAGAGCGGAGGATCGCCCAATATGCGAATATTTGCATAATATGACCAAAAAATATATATATAAAAATACACTATCTTGATTTGGACAAAAAAAAAGAAAAAGAGTAGACGAAAACACGTCATGCAGGGATGGGTAGAAAATTTGGCATGGCAATAAACGTTAGTCATGATTACGCAAGTCTAATGTGCTGTGGAATATTTTATCGTTTCAAATGAATAATATAACATTTTAATGACAGATAATGAAAATTTGCAATGTAATCATTATCTTTTTTTTATTGATTAAACTCAGTACGATTGAAAAATCAATGTATGTAAAAAAGAGAATGGAATGCATTTAAAATAATAGTTGCAGAATCATTACTATACATATTTAGCTTTTACATTAAAAACTGAATAAAAATCGAAGCTTTTTTACATCAGGAAATCGAGTGCAATTTCATGTTATAACACGATTCCGACTAGATCTCGGCATCGATCGATCACGGCGTATCCGAGCATCATTCACCATTCGATAATCATCTGTGGTGAATGCAAACGACCAGCTTTGCCCCCGAGGAACTATCCCGAGATATCCGAGAGTTTAAAAATCTAGCCCCATGGAATATATTATTCTAAATGAGCGGTTTTATCTAGCGCTCTAATCAATTATGTGGTCGACGAGCTCATCTACGATATAATTCCTATCTAAAATGGCGTGACGACCATCTATCACGTTTTATATGGAGATATAATAAGTAAGCCGATCACAGCATAATGGCGGTTCACACGGCCGATTATTTATTTAATCATTTTTGGCCATACCGCCCCTGTGTCCGAGCGCTTCTGGACCAAAGGCAAACAATGGAGGATGGGTTAATTCAATCGCTCGTTTTCAATTTTCCCACAATTCATGTAACGTGGCAACGCTTAGTTTTGATATTCGATTGTTTCACGAATTTTTTTTCAGTAATTTACCGTTTGAATATACAGTGGTGTCATCAGCTCTCGATGACTGCAATTTAATCAGGTATATCTTAATATTTTGATGATTAATTTTACTTTACATAACATGATCGATATCTAATTCTTAACGAAAAAAGATTATTTCCTTTCATAATTTTTTTTGACACATCAGACACTTTTTTGTTTTATATATCATTTTAAATGATTTATATAACAAAAATATGCGATGTATTTCTAATACAAAGCATGTAGATATTAATTAATATGTCGATCGATTTTCCAGCCAGATTTTCTTATTAATAATGTCTAAGAATGTATTTAATTAAGTGAAATTGTTTTTCAATCCCTTGGTCTTATTACTTTTTCTAAGCGAAGAAAATCTGTAAAATTCTTTGTAATATTAATTTATCTGAAAACATTGACATTTATGATATAAAAATATGAACAGATTTTTTTTCAACAAGATAAATAACAGAATATAAAATTATATATTATTTAATAATCTAAATATATTTTTATCTTGATTAAAAAATATAATTTGTATAATAATTACATTTCTCGTGAATTTATGTCTTCATTTATTTTATTCTATATTGAGACACTCTGATGTTTTTATCTTTAAAAATGATTAATTTAAAAGATTACTTTTTGTTCATGGGATGAAAGTTTGAAACAGCTCAACATCTCCATTAAACAATAGTCATAGTCTTATTTTTAGAACCTACATATAGCGTCTTAAATAACTGGGTCATTTAACGTGGATGACCATTGAAAGTCGAAGGCTGTATATGGCAATTATTCATTGTCTTGTTGCGATGGTACATATGTCCTTGATATATCTTGACATTGGTAGCCATATCAAATGGTAGCTTTACTGTCGATTGCCAAAAAGGTTTGACTTTTTTTGCTTTGTTCTTTTATTCTTGTGGCATTTTTTATTTGTGAATATGTAGACTTTTTTCTATCAAAACAACACTGTTATGTTGCTTAAGTCTGCATATTCGCCGTATATGAATATTTGCAACTCGTACCTATTCTAGACGATGAAAAAAATCAAAATACTATGTTTTGTCAACATTGAGGTCATAAAGACTAAAAACATAAATAGCAGGAGTTTTTGGACACCGTAAAAATGGTAAAATTTAGTATTATATTTTGGACACAGCATTGGTAGACCAAAGTATCGTCTCCGTTAAGACCGTCATGGAGGGTAAACGGTGGTTGGAAAGAAAGCAGCTAGCGTGACTAGACAAGGGTTGGTTGGATGCTTCAGAATTATTACAGTTTATATTACCTGTTGTTTTACTTATTAGCCACATTGAGTGAGAGACTGAGGTACAAATCCATAAATTATTTAGATATTTTAATGGCCATCTAACTCGAAGCGGGTCTTTGCCACCTGGAAGACACTCCGTTGATCTCCGCTGATCCCTATGCTTCTCATATCCACCACTCAAACATCAGTAGAGACGCGTCCAACTCAACCTGAGGTCAGGATTGCAATGGTTGTACTCCTGGTTAACCAGGTTATATACCAAGCATGGATCCTTGAACATCTGAAAGTCGAGGAATACAGCTTCGAAACCGTCCAAGAATTTACTAAAATCAAAAGAGAATGAAACTAATTTGGTCCGAAGAAGGACCATGCTAGAAAATTAGGGCTACTTTGGCCTTCAATAGCAATAGGTGGAGATTCCTCCCAGGGAAGACTTAAGTCAAGCTCTGTATGACCCTCATCAGGCTTGTTCTACCGTAAGGGTCTGAATGTTGGGTACTGACAAAGCGAGATCAGCGACAATTTTTTGATGAAGTATTCGACATCAGGGAATGGCGTGTTCGAAGCAACGAGGAGCTGTATCGACTATACAGGGATATACCGACCAAACTCCAGCGGGTCAAAGATTCAGGACAGCTACTCATCGAAAAGGCTTTATGGTCAATGAGCCTTCCTGTCCTCGGAGGAAAAAAGACTGAAATGGTTCAACTCTGCACAGTGGGATACTGCATCATTTAGACTGGCCGGAAGATAGAGCGACGTGACTCCAAATCGATGGAAAATGGCGTTGGGAGAGGCCAGAGCTCTACACTAGGGTTGTTGCGGATATGTTAATATAGGGAGCTGAGGTTGCTAAGCTGTAATAGGTAAGCAGTGTGTATAAATTATTTTAGGGATGGAAGGCTTCTGATCATAACGACAATTTTTCTAGCATCAGTCATGTCTCCTCGGCATTCGGTGGGTCGATACTAATTACCATACTATCATGTCAAGTCCATATTTATTCTCCGGCATGTCGATATTCCCCCGGCACTCTTCAGCCGCCCCTCTCATATATCACGGCGGAGCGCATTGCACATAACTCTCTGCGGATCGCTGGCAGATAGCACGCCATATTACATACACACCCGCAGAACAACAAACGCCGGAGTGGGGGCAGGATATGATGAATCTTTTTGTTCGATCCAATACCCGGCTCGATAGCCAACCGCCATAAATCGTCGATTATCCGGACCATCTCGCTGTGAGCCGCGGCATGCGGCGCGGAGGCGGCGTTTTGTTCCTCTCGCCCAGGAGTTTTGCATCCCGGCCAAGGAGAGAGACACCGGAAATTTCTCGAATTCCGGACACGGCACATCCCGTCTCCCTTAGCTGCCCCTCCCCCAGACGGGATAACATAAATACGGGATGCCTTGAATTTTCGAAAAAGCGGCAGTTCGTATACGGTACATTATAGTCTCGGAATCGTTTTGCGCCGAGTGCACATCTTTACGTTCCATTTTTATTGCATCGCAATATAAAACTTGATAATACACAATATATCCGAGGCGTGGACCAAAGTTGGAGAACGAGATTGGCAAACGCGTTGCCAGATGGAATCGTAAAAGTTGCAAATTCCAGTAGGGAGCGCGAGCGGAGCAGTCTCCGTGCCAAGAGGAGGGCACCCGGCGTGAAAACGAGCACTGTTTAAAAGGCGAGTACGTGACTTTCGGAAATAACTCAAAACCGCAATAGACACGCACACATTCTCATACGATCCGACGTGTCCGTGTGTCTGTGCGAGTGTGGATGTAACCTGACGCTTGAGCTGCGGTTTCCATCGACAACAACCCTTTCGGGCATGTGACCCGGACCTCAGTAATGTATGCGGGAACCACGCTGTTTGTGTTTGGAGAGAGACCTCAACTGTCTGGAGTAGATCGTATAACAGCTAAATGCAGCACGTATTAAATTATCTACAATCCTCTCTCGGCATGATTTATTATTGAGAATAATTCATG
>JAGXCT010035314.1:0-21777 GCA_022495035.1 Philopotamus ludificatus
CAAACGCGTAGTGTCGGCTAGCGTGTGTTATGCGCGCCCCGGACATACACAAATAAGCTTTTGACGTGGAATCCACGTCCCCCGTCGGCAATGTGTTAATGGTTAGTGGATTATTATCAGGCATTTTTTTACCAATATTTATTTTAAAATAATGATTCCAGAGTGATCAGAATGATTATCGACACGAGTTTTTATAACATGAACATTAACAAAACAGATTTTTTTATTAACAAATACGCTTATGAAAATGTCTGATAGTTATGCACCGACATAATATTTATCTTGCCATTAATTCAGGGTTAAAGTAAATATCCCTTTCTAGTATAGAAGGTGTTCAATCCTACTCTGCATGATATATATCCAGTGTACCATGGTTTTTTGTGGGATTTTAATTCATTTTCAGTTCAAATCAATTGGGTTTGTATCTGGAGATTGTCTAGGCCATTGAAAAATATGAAGACTTTGATCAAAGATCCAGGAAGTTGTTGGAAACTTGATAAAACACAGGAAAAATTTTCTTTGGATAAAAATATCATCTATTTTGCAGGCAGTACGCTTTTAAATCAATTCTCATCCACTATAATTAAATTAGCAGTATCAGTTTTTCTTAGAAAAAATACGTTTTTTAAAGTCTTCAGCTTTTAACAGTCTGGGTCAACTGTATTGGGGATGTTTTTGGAAATAGGCAATATAGGTATTTTTATTGTAACTCTTTTGTAAAGCCCGACACTATACAGATTGCCAATCTCATTCGATCCTGGTATCTAGAACCTTTCGGACATGCAAATGATTATTATTTCTAACTGAAAAAGGATCCTGGCTAATTAAAACAATTGATTTGAGCCATCAAACATAACTAAAGTTACAAAAGCGATTTTTTTCCCGCGTCTATTCACTTCTGACACAATAATGTATCATAAATAAGCGTTATAATAGAATTAAGAATATTTATGTGCTTTAAAATATGTCTTTGTCCAATATTGAGGTCAATGACTTGTAACTGCCTACTGTGAAAGTGTTTAATAATATTTATTATAAAACTACCTGAATAAAAATAAACATATTTGCATATTTTCTCGATATATTATTCGTAAATGTGTGTTTAAATTTTAATTTAAATAAAAACCATGTATATTCCCATAGGCTGAAAAACAAATGAATATTATTATATGGAAATTTGTGTTTGTTATGAGAATATTTTATATAATAAAATTTAATTTGATTCGATATATAGAATAATTTATCTATTATCATATTCAAAGTTTTTGTTGCTTCTCATTTTTGTAATAATATTAATGATTTTAAAGACATACTAATTTATGAGCTGGAAAGGGTTGGAAATGCAAATTATATATTTTACCATTTTCCGCGTACAGGGGGCGGAAAATTCTTATTGAATGCAAATTTGGGCCGTCGTCGCACGTCGCAGAGGTCATAAGCGCCGTTGTTTATTTCCTGTAGGGCTGTTTGCTCCCGGTTAATTCCCGGAAACATATCTGGCAGTTTGATCACGTGCCCCATGTTTGTATTGTTGGTCGGCGGTGCCACGTGAGTGCCGAGCGTGAAACGTGTTCGGCAAAGACTTAGGAAATCATCCTAACTCGCCCATTAAACCCTACATATTGGCTTTGTTCCGAAACAATAAATTACTTTACTGCCACTGTGCCGGCACACTGGTCACTTCTCGATTCGGACAGGGTCGCTGTCAAGGTGCTGCCGTAATCAATGCGACGATAACCTAATTAATTGCCACGTACGGGGCAAAAATTAGGGTCTACGTCGTGCGTAGAGATTTCCGGAAACTCGACACAACAAATATTTAAAATATCTATTTTTTTTCAAATATTACAAATTCAATGAGATTTTTTTATATAGCAGGATGGAAATTTGCAAGAGCTATATAATATTTTTATGCATATTTAGATATAACATATTTTTATAGCGTGCCTATGAAGAAAACTCTTAAAATCATTCACAAAAAAATATATTTATAATAAATATTATTATTATTATAACGGAGTATAACAGATTGAATAACTCATTTAATATAAATACTAGACATTACAAACTTTTTGTATTTGTCTAAAATATTCTATAGAATAAATATTAAAAATAATCATTGTCCTTTATTGTCTGCAGTTGCGAGAAAAAATAAAAACATAAATGTTTGCTTCTGTTGCGACTGGGTCGATGTTTTTTCTCGCTTGCATCCGGTACGATGTGTCGAGTGTGATAGAAACGTGCAAATAACACGTGCTGCGAGAACACAATCTGCGTAAATAACTTTGTCGTTGAATAGCTAAATCATCCAAAATATGGACCAAATTATGAAGCATGAATAACTATTTTTAATCCTAATCAATTTTTGTGTCAAGATATTGATGAAGAGTTCATTAATATATTTGAGCTCATTAATATGCTTGGGATCTCTAAAATACCCCCTTCGGATGACGCGATTGTTTTCGAGTCGCCATAATGGATAGGTTAAGCAAAATAGGATTATTATTTTTAAATCCTTAAATTTTATAATCAAACGTTTTAACGTTAATTATTCGAAGAGAATATTTGGATTTTGGTAAGTGCCATTAAATTGAGCATTTCTCAGTACTAGAGTAGAACTGTATTAACCTTTTCCACTCCGTGAGTCAGACATATTGGCTCATAAGATTTTTTAGTAAACAATTTGAACCAAGATTTTTTTAAATTACTTTAAAGAAAATAATGTCCTTTTTTAATCGGATATCAGATCAAACTCTATAGATGAGTCTATCGCTTAAGAGCTTTTTATTCATTTTCCCAATGAATATCTCTTTTAATACATTTGTAAAACAATATACTAAGAGTAACGCATAGATTCGACTAAAAGGAAAATGGGTAATATTTTCAGCGAAAGACTAATTTTCAAGAGATTTATGGCAACGGATCAATGCATATGATTTATTTCATTAAATTGTAAATATTATTATAAGTATATAGAGTATATTCATGTGTAAATAAAATATAAAATTTAGTTTACTCAAAGAAAGTATTTTTTATTTTGATATCCACTGCATGTGAAAGTTTTTGGGAATTAAAACATTTTTTCTTAATTGGTATTATAATTATTTGAAAAGAATATTTGAAATGTTAAAATTTAAAAGTGTTTTTTAGATATTGTTATTTTATAATTATTTTAGATAGTTAAAGATACAATTAATAGTTCTAAACGTTTTTCACATCTCTTTCATTTTTGATAGGCCCCAATTATTTTCACGTGTTGTTGTAACTCAGCTACCTTTTTATTTCGTGATTTGCCTTCTATAAATACAGGAAGATTAAATATTGTATTACCAAAGACTTTTCTGTTTTAAATAAATATTAACGAAATCGTTGAGTGGAGCGTGGTGCTGAAAAAAAATCGCAACACTATTTTATTATATACAAAAACATCCCACATATCAAATAAGTGATCCATAAACGACGTGTGTAAATATATTCTCAAAAAAAAAAATATATCATATTATACCCAAACATCGCAAGTGGAACAACTTTATGGAGTTCATAATAAAATCCCATAAATAATTTCCCATCACCAAAACGATAGGATACTTCAGATACCCGACTTGTTTATTCAAATCTTCCCTTTTCGCGGAAAAAAATAATACATTTCATTTTTCATAACCGGATAAAAAAGTTACGGCGCATAAAATATTTATACTGTGAAACACTCTCCGGCGATACCGCTATAAATTATGTTTCAGAAGGGGAAACGTTCACATCACACTTAAATAAAATAAAATATGGATAGAAAGAAATGTTTATTCTAATTCTAGATAATAAATATCGTCTTTGACAAGAATCGTGTTAATAATCGGGGCGTTATCGTTAGTATTTCTTATCCAATCGCAGAAATGAAGAAGCTGCTTGTAGCATATTTCCAGTCGTACTATGAGCCACTGAAGGTTCTCTACTGCATCTACTGCTAGATTTACGTGAAGATCCTGGTTCGGATGGTGATTTGTGCACTGGCTTAGTAGTTTCCCAAACGTTTAGAGCGAATTTTAATTCAGATCTAAGCGCCTCTTTCATTGATATCTGAAAAAATAATAAAATATTTATATATGATATGTTATACGTATGTATTTTTCACATTATAGTATTTGACTTTAAACCATTCTATAATTTAACTTTGATGCCGTGCCCTTTATTTTTCCATTGCACGATCCGCTTCATGAATGCTGTGCGCGGATCAGAGAGTTTCACTAACATCTGGTTAAAAATTTTCGGGTTTGCCCGACCAAACACAATTATCTCCACAAAGCAACATAGAGGCAGTGTAGCTAAATGCGGGATTCGCGTAAGTTCCGTAAGCGAATTAGCGACGAGACCTCAAAGCTAGGGATCCGTGTGTCTTTTGCAGAAAAGAAAATTTCCATCCCGTCCATCCGTCAGTCTTCATTAGGGTGCGGGGAGACCTCTTTCGCGCGGTAAGCAACTTAATTTGACTTTTAGTGTAGTGGAAACGATAAAAGCATTAGCCCCAAGCTAGGTTTCCTTTTTGGTCCTAATGATGACAAGTACGCGAAAAACGTCGCAGAAATTGTGAAGGTGGAAAAGTTGGGGCTCGGACGTTAGCGGGCTCATTAGTGGAGAGATAAAGAGGAGGGGATGCAATGTGGAGACGTGTGCTAATTATTTATCTAATAAACTAGATGGAAATTTTATATATTGATTTTCTACATGCATTGGATTTTAATTAAAAAAATATACATAGCATAAATGCATGGAAAATACTAGATTTTTTTAGGTTTTAAGAAGATTTGATATTATAAATTAGTATGGGATTTTTTTAAAATTATATCAATACGTGGGTATACACCAATCCCTCGATTTACGCGGTTTTACTTTTACGCGGTCAGAAAAAACAATATTTTTTTAAGAAATCAAACATATTTTGTGGCAAGTGTCACTCAAATGCATATATTGCATCAGATTACTTCAACTTCAACGCATCTCAGACGTCTGTAACCTCCATTGCGTGCAGTACGTCAAATATTGTTGTGTTTTGCATCTCACAAAACTTGCAACTCGAATGAATCTACCACCGTAAAATTAAAAAAAACGAAATAATCCGTTAGAAGAAGTGTCAACGATCCCCTGATCTGTTCTAAATATACCCCATACGTTAGAGATGTTATACAATTTAAATGTCGATTTATTAAATCTATTTCTTAATAAAAATTGTATTTTTTTTATCCCTCGTTTTACGCGGTTTTCTGGAACCTATCCCCTTATTTTATATGAACTGGAAGTCTCGATTCACGCGGATTTTTATTTTCTGAAACCTATATATAATTTTTATATGAAGTCTCGATTTACGCGTTTGTTTCATGGAACGTATCTACCGCGTAAATCAAGGGATTGGTGTATGTTGAATCTAAGTAGCATTGGATTTTCTATGGAGGCGAACGGCAACGATTTTTGTTTTATTACATTTGATTTAACATTGATTTTGAGCAAAATAACGCTATTTTATATTTAAGAATAAATATATTTTCAGTTAAACACGTGTTATAAATTGCTGAAAATATTTTCAAAAGTTATCTAATTTAATCACAGGCTAATTCTAGTAGATAAGTTAAGAAAAAACCATAGAAAAATTAAATAATGGTTCCCTAAGTTAAGAAAAAACTGTGTTTTTTTTAAAAAAAAAAATATTGCGATGTAGAAAAACGTGTAAAAAATTTAGCAATGAAAGCCATTAAATAAATTATACAAAATATTATTTCTATATATGTATTTTAATTAAAAATAAAATAATAACGACAAGTCCAATGTGTTACCGCTCTGACTATGATTAAGAGTTTCGTTATTCATTTTTGTGTGTTATTTCAGTTATATTTAAAACATTGTAATGTTAAAATTTGCTATTGAATCTAAGTTCAGAGATATTTCTTATCATATTGAAATTTGATAACTTAGTTTAGGCAAATTTCTCTAGGATGTGGGTTTTAAAAGATGTCATATATTTTTTTAAACTAATAAATTTAAATATTTTTTAGACATCAGAATCACAGGGTGCCTGAATTGTACAAAAAAAATGTTTGTTATGTCAAGATTAGATTATAAAAAAATCTTTTTATAATAAATGAAGTGAAATTAAATATGTGACATAGTTATTTAGATCAGGGATGCACAGACTAATGATTGATTTTGCTGGTCTACGAATTACTGGTAAAATCTGACGAACCTAATAACACCAATACTTATTTTTCTAAGAAGAAATCTCCAGTTTTCGGTCAAACATCATAATTTTCTAGTTTCGCGGCTTTTTCTTCAAGGCCAGATTGTCAGCTTTAAGCCATTTGAGATTAAAATTTTCTCGCTGTATGATAATTAAACTATCCAGTTTTCATAGATTAAATTGTAATCTTTTAGTCAAACATCAAAATTATCTAGCCTTTGATAATATATTAGAATTTTCTCAAAGAGAATGTTATATAACCTTAAAGAGTTTCATTCGTTTCGTTTCAAGTTTTATATAAAAAAAATATAATAAATAATGTTTATCTAGAAAACGTATTAAACTACGGCTCACCTTGATTTTAAAATTCTTAGAGCTGCCCTTTAGCAAATAGTTTGTCAAGGCCTGATCTAAGTAGTTACATACTCTATTTATTTTAAATCAATAAAATTGGATTAAAACCTATGTATATATCATCATCATCATTTGCCAGTCACGAGGCTCTCACTTGCTGAGGGCATGACCTTACCAGACTCTCGCATGGTAGTTGAGGCCAAAGGAACCTGGGTCTCACATGTGACGTGAGGGCTCCCTTTCTGTGTCCATACCGCGGGGACCCGAGCCGTCTTGGTATGCGGTTTTTTATAAAGAGTTTCCCTCTCTTGGCCATTGCTGGCATTGGACGTACATCTTCTACCATGTTAGTATCGGATTTTACCCTCTCAACTGTGTCCAGGCGAGTAGGAGGGGGTTTGCCTCGGTATTCGTCTGTTCTCTTCTCTAAGGCGTTATCTGCTTTTAACGAGTCACGAGTGACGAGTAGCGAGCGACCACACATGCTATACGGATATACCTATATAGATATACACAGGCATACATATGCACATCTGCCCAAAACGAGTCTCAAGTAGCCGGTCGCAAGTGATCATTAGCCCTGTTGCGCAATAGCAATCCTTTCATCATGGGAAAGACCTCCTCAGTAAGGGGTCCCCTAGAAAGAAGGAAGAGGAGCGAAAGTATCGAGACTAGACCAATTATTGGTCAACAGATTTAGGGTTTTCCTTCCCAGGGTATACTGGCTCTGTGGTGAGAAATCCGTTAGAGAGCAGATTTATTTATGCACACAAGGATGTGTGTACACCAACATTTACATATTTTTGCACTGTTTTGTTGGGTATTAATCAAAGTTCAATTGGGCCCCTGGTCAACTCTATGCAGGGTTATGTTGACTGCAGTATAAAAAATGTAATGAGAAGCTGACCATCAATTTTAAAAGTAGTTTATTTTATTTACACAAAGTTTGAGAAGCACTGCTTTAGAGCCAATGAAGCCCGAATATAATCATATATTAATATTGAGTTTGTGTAAGTCGTCTTGGAACAAATAATTCATGTAAAAATATAGTCTTATTTCAAAACCGTGAAAAAGGGTGAAGAGTACATCAGAAAACTTTAATTTTTGACACAAATGATAATTTATATTTAATTTAATTTAAAATACTTTAAATACATTTTTGAATATTAAATAAATCAGACTTCAAAATTAAGAGATTTTTTCATATCGCGTAGTAGTAAAAAACAAAAAATTAATTCTAATTAATTTAAAAAAATATATAATTATAATTACAATCGTTAAATATGTTGAGATTTACTGAAAAAATACGCAAGATACATGTTTAAATATATGTGATAAAATAATTCCATGTTTAAAATGTCTTTATTCTCAATTTGAGGTTTGCATAAGCTCTCGAAGCTTTGGTTGACAAAGCGTTCTAAGCTTATTCAGCACAATTTTTAATGTTTGTTTATGTTTAATGCATGATTGTTAAGTGCGAATATTCCGAATAAGTGTTTTTGTAAGTAATTATGTAATCTTCTACACTTAAAACAATATTAGATTGGCAAACACATAATAAAAGCTTAATTTTTACGGTAATTTAATTTTTCTTTGCATATTTTATAAAAAATAGGATTTATATATATAATATTTTGACGTATATACGCCGTATATTATGCAATTTTCTGTCCACGGTTAAGTTTGCCAAAAATGTGTTTTTTTTATGAAATACGATTAAAAAAAGATTTGGCATGAAAAATATAAGACCGAAACTTTTCAAGAGCCCAATAAAACATACACGGCTCTTATTAATACGAGTTCCATACGACGGCGTATATAATGAACAAATTTTTCTCGTAGAAAAAAAACACTTAAGACACTACTTCTGCACGAAAAATTATGGGGAGAGAAGAAAAGTTAGTGAATTAAGAAAGTTTCTTCCCTGGAATAGATGAAAGAGAAAAAAAAGCGAAGAGAGTGGATATTGAGAAAGTTCCGCGAGGCTAGACAGCAATGGCACTTATCTCTCATACACATAGAGGTCATATTCGCGAATTTCTCCGAAACATTCATACAAATTAGTTTGTATTCAGAACTGTATTAATTAAGTAAATTTCTTATGTATAAAAAAGAAGGTCCGATTGGATCAAAGTTTGCCGTCGGCGGCTATATATTTAATTTGTTCAATTGGAGTATCCTGATATTGTTAGTGTTTTATTAGGGTTGGGCACTTTGTCTGATTTTGCGGGCGAAAGAAACAAACTTGCCAAACTCAGCTTCGAACTATGTTGATAATTTTATAATCAAGTTAAGTTTTGCGCTCGAGAAAATCCTTTTAAAAATAAATTGAAAATTTGATTTAATTTTTTGGTTGATTACCTTTTCTTCCACGGCGACGTCCCTCACGTTCCATAGGAATTCCAGGATTGATATGATGAAGGCTATGGCGCATCCGCATCCGAGTACAACAAACACACCACCCACGTTACTGAGTCCCAGCTCCATGGCCGAATCGGCGACTGCATCACCGCTCGTCTGGAATTTAATTTCAGATATAAAGTTACGCAATTACTGACAAATTTCTAGGAAACCGAGACAATTCATTACAATTAATTTACTATGAAACTTTATACGCTGTGATTTAATATATGGATGCAGTTTCCGAATCGAAACTCTGTGTTTAAACACAACAAACGAGTATTCCGTCTAATGAAATATTATTGCTACATATGCGGATAATTGCAGTTGGTTACAGTCACGACCAATAATAAAATAAAATTTATATCATCATTTTATCGTATTTAATGTTGCTCAAAATATTATTTCGACAATTCTCTATTAACATTTTCTATGTGTTTTGATTTTTTATATCATCATTTTAAAATAAACTAATGATAATATACGTATACAAAAAATATGGGAATTTATATTTATTTATTTATATTACTATGATGGATCGCCATTCGCTCATATAAAAATTTGATAAAGATTCTAAAGATACGGATGGTAAATGAGTCTATTGCCCATATATTCCCCCCAGTGTCAAAACATGACACTGGTTCAGTGGCGGATTTACCCATTGGCGCAAAGGCGCGTGACTTGGGCTTCCAAAATTAAGAGGGCCTCGAAGTTCACCCCTCAAAGTGAACATAATATACTTATAATAATTAATATTGACAAATGATCAACTATGACATGTTTATCCTGCCCTTAATATTTCGAACCATATGCACTGACATCCGCAGTCCGTACATTTCTATTAATATTTTTTTCCACAATCGATATGATATTTATTACTTATTATTACAAAAGATTTAGGAGTAATACCAAAACGCTCTCAAGAACAAGGTATCTTCAACAGATGTTACTTCATATAGAATTGCGCTCATTATACCCTAATGGAATGTCCTACAAATTTTGGGCATCAGGACCGTGTCTATCAAGGGAAAACGATCCAAAGCATCGGGGCCCTCAGTATTCAGGGGGCTTCCATTTATGAGCGTTCAGAAGCTCTATGAGAGCTTCTGCATTTTTATAAAAAATGTAACGTTCGGATAAACTATTAAAAAATAAGAAAGAAAAGACGTAAAACAAAATATTCTTTCTGTGATGTACAAATAAATATAAATTTCGTTTCGACTCAAAATTGAACTGTGACACTCAAATGATAAATCCGCCACTGCTCTAATTATTTTAATATTATTTCACTTGAATTCAAATTTATTACTATTTGTTCAACGCAGAATAAATGGCATTAAATTAGTTAATTTCAAGTAGTTTTCGTTGGACACCCATCCGACAACTAACTTAGCTCAGTCGCGGTTAACTTCCATTATCGAAATAATATGCATGTTACCTACAAGACTTGATACTGGTTTATGAGACTCATAGTACAGTTATTTCTGACGTATTTTGACATCTATAGCCATGCCGGATGCAGGAAATGTTAGCTATCGAAATGAACCCCTGCGATTTTTACTTGTCACAGTTTAAATGGCGTTTTGTCAAGTTTAAGGAGACAAAGACAGAATCACGAATAAAACTAAACCCCATTCCGCAAATACCTCATATGTTTTAACAAATCTTGTATATAATAAAGCTTAATGATGACGAAAACATATTTTTTATAATTATCTGAAACGTAGAAGTTTCTTTGTGTATGTACAAGGTGGTCGTAGAGAGGAGTCGAAGTTAGAGAGCGCTTTAAGGGTTAGTGGAAATGTCATGTTAAGGCTAAACATAGTTAGATTACCAAAAGTTTAGACATGAATCTATTATTGGTATCGGATTTTATCCTCCTCACTATGCCCAGGCAAGTGGGCGGGGGTTTTTCTCAGTATTCGCTCTTATATTCTCTAAGGGATTCGGTGTGACAAGTCACAGTTAGGATTAAACTAATAGCGTAATGGCAATCCTTTCATCACCGGAAGGACCTTTCTAAAGGAGAAGTTTTCTAGTAAGAAGGAAGAGTGAGAAAAAGTATCAAAACAAGACTATCTACCCACTTTTATTTTAGGGTATATTGGCTCTGTCGGTAAGAAACCGTCAGTCGATTTTGTATCAGTCAATTTTGAGTGGCGTGGTTTATTAAAAAAAAACTAACCATTACTTAGTTGGTTTTGTGGTTTAACAGCTGTATTCCTGTTAAATAGTTTCAGTATATAATTGTTAAATAGTTATGTTTCATTGTTTAGTAAAGTTATATACAGTCAAACCTCCTATAGCGTATTCTGCTATAGAGTGGAGTATATGGCAGTCCCTTCTATAACGCCGTTTTCTACAAAACGCCATAATTTTTCATAAATATACACAAAGGTATAAGAGATATAAAGATATAAAAGTCAATACCTTTTTGTTGACAACAAAATATAACACAAGTGCGCATGTGAACAAACTAAAAATAGATAAAGGTCATTTAAAATATGTGAATAGAAAAATTGATTTGATTCAATATACAATTTGAAAAAACGACAAATTCTCTATGATCCTAATTTTCTATAGGGCGGGTTTCTATAGCGTGAGCCCTATCTCGGCGTAATAGGAGGGTTAACTGTATCTGCTTGGTTAAAAATAAAGAAATCTATCCGAAATATTACAAGAAATATATATTGTTTCTATTGAAAGGATTAATGATGAGAAAGTTAAACAATCTGTATAAACCTGATGATCGATAAGGAAAATTAGGGGGAAAACGTGGGATCATATTTTAAATTAAATTTATTGTTTTAATTTAATATTCTATCCCACGGAAAAAGCACCATTTCAGAAGATAGAAATAAAAAAAAGTGGGTATATAAATATCATTTACAATTACTATATATTATTATTTTTATTAAGAATGAGCTTTTTACTTAAACGACGTTATAAATACTTGCGGAATATTGTGTAGATTTATTCAAAAACTGCACCATTACATATTTTTCCATATCTAAAATTTTATCTGAAAATCCCATACGATTTTTCATCATAACGCAATATGAAAAGTTATACCTGCGATATGTCTACCTTTGTGTTGCTGAGAAAATTGCAACCATGCAGACAGAGCTGTACATATATTAATGGTGGAGATTGCACAAGACTCGTACGTCAATGCCACCATTAATTTATGGACAACCTTCAACTTACGTCGCAACCTCCGGCGCCGTGCATTTCCTTCCACCATTTCTTCTTCAGCAGCAGTACTTTACCCTTCTCCTGTAGTTTGATCACGGCCTCGCTGATCGCCGTGCGATGGATGGAATCTGTATCGATTGATTTATTAACATATTGATTAAACTGCATATTGTTTCAATCGTTATTTACCCATCGGCATTGCGATTCCGTATCCCTTTTGATCCAGCGGACCTCCGATCTGAGTCAGCTCGCAATCCCTTTCAACTTCGTACTCAATCTGGGTAGATTCCATCAGGAAAGCGTATTGCCTTTTGCCTTTCAATACTCGTCCTACACCTTCGTCGTTATCCTTTACAAACACCGAAGGACGATGGCTTTCCATCGCGGCCCACATCCTTTTATATGTTGAAAAATTTGAATTCTGAAATATACATATATAAAAATATCAATGGACAAGAAAAGTTTTGCGAATGAATTTTTCTCTATTTAAAGCCTAATATAACTCTGGTCCTTGGACACGATTTTAGGACCTATTTGTTTTACGAATATTATGATCTCGGTAATCAGAATCTTCTTTTGTTCATGGCAATCAGGTTTAACGCAAAAGTATTCTTAAAGGAATTTGAAAGCTTTTCTTATTTATTAACTCATTGTTTTTTATAATATATACAAATGTTCTATTTTATTTGTATAGAAAAACACCTGAATTTTTGTTACAATAAATTTGATATAACGAACTCATAAACTAAAATAAAAATTAATACTTAGAATAGGTCAAATAAATTTTAACAGTTTTTGCCATTGTTAAAGATTATTCATTTAAAAATCATCGTTATCAGTTTACCATTATTTAAATAAGTATATATAAATATATTCCAAAAAATAGATTTAACAATTCTCTAATGCTTTATACAGACATTAAAGAATTAAGGACATCAATAACTTTTTAAAATAGCTAAAAAATCTCTAAAGCTAATGTTTTTCTATTCAACATAAATGATTTTTCAAAAGAGTTGTGTATAATGAATAGATCTTTTACAATAATATAATTTGTTTTAAAATAAAGAAGAAGTAAGCTTTGGTGATTTATTAAGAATAAAAAAAATAAAAAAATTATATTTTTATTGAAATAAAAGTTTACGTATTTTTTTAAACCCTCAGAGATATGGATGAAAACTTCAGCTAAAATGAATCATTGAATTTCATAGAGTATCTGGTTCTATCAGAATCATAAATAAGTTATCGTAAAATCTTAAGGACCATCCTAATTTAGGTGCTATTTTTAAATGCTTTTTTTGCTTTCCGAAGTGACTCTTAAATATCTTATTGATGGCATTACTCGTTTTCAATTTTTTGGCTTAGATAATTTACTTAACATGATAACGTTAAAGAGAGAAATCAAAAGAGAGTAAAAATAATGTAATAATAATGTTTTTCTTTTTGGTATGAAGTACAATAAAACAGGGAAAACAATAATAGTTATTTTTAAATATTTAATTTCTCACAAATAATAATACCTTGAAAAAGTTAATCGTTGATCCCGATCCCACAGCTCCATACTTGATCCTCGTTTGTTTAGCCAAATCCTCAGCACTTTCAATACTCTCATCCATTCTTTCATTGGTCAAGAAAGCTGCTAGATTAGCAGTGTAAGACGATATCATGATCAGAGTGAAAAACCACCACATTCCAGCCACCATTCTCGTTGAAACAGCCCTAATCGCACAGCAAACACATTTAAAATATCCACATGTAGAAAAATAATTAATATAATATTCCATTAATGTTCACACTACATATAAATATTATTTTTCATACTTAGGCAGAATATCAGATCCTTGCTGTAGGAAACTGCCCATAGATAGCCACATGGAGTTTAGTAGTGTTAATGCGTTCTCCAGCTCTTCGGGTTCATTATCACATGGATGAGGATTGGCCCATTCCTTGGGAGCCATTCTGATGACGGTGTTGGAGTTTCGGGACAACATCACAAGATTAAATCAAAATTCAAAGAAATACATCCGTCGATTTTGCTATTTGTTGCATATTCTTCTCTCGTGGAATTCCCAAGCGATAGACATCAATGTTATTTTTTTTAATTATGATTATTGATATATAAAATGTATCTGGGAATATATTAATTATTAAATCTATTTTGATTAATATATTCTCGATCTACGGAGTATTTCGGAGATTGGTTATGATTATCTGTATGGAGTGAGGGGTTTGTAAAGACAACATTTAATTTTAATCGACATTATTATATAAATTTTAACAATTTAGACGTAAAAAGCGCAAGACTATCACAGTTTGGCAAATTTTGAATTTTGTTTGGCAGTATGCCTTACTTGGGGAGTATGTCACAACCCGCCCCCATCAGAGATCCCATGGAAAACCAAAACGTGTTTCGCAGTTCCCAAACATTGACCAGCTCCTTAGGATTTCTGTCGCCAGGTGTGGGGCTCTCCCAATTTCCAGGACCAACTCTGTAGTATCACACCCAAAATGACCAAATGAAAATATCCACGAGTGGAGAGAATATGGAACACATAGCTGAATAATTATTTAATGATGGTGATTTAAATTTTAAATCAAAATTTCAACCACATACATATAATTACATAATAATAACTCATTAACGCCCTTTTTTATATTCTAATATAGTTTTTTTTTATCAAGTTTAGATCGAATGTATTAGAAAAATCATGTTTTCTGAAAAGCACTATAATTTTTTTAGACAGTTTAATTAAAATTAAATATATAAATTGGGAATATGTTCACATTACAATATAAGTACTTTGTTAATATTTTATTACATGTAAAGAAAACGATGATCTTTCATTCCAATATCAATAATAATCTATTTAATAATGAAATTGGGCGCTAATGTGTTATTGTTAAATAAAATAGTTAATTTTAATAATAACAGTAACAGAAAATATCAAACGCAATCGTTTGATGTTTCAGTTCATATGACAATTTTTTATTGAACTTTTTATTTAATCTTCATTATGCTGATGATACGATAACTGCTAGTAATACTTAAAAAAATATTTTTACCATACGCTGTAATTAAATTTCTGAACCATAAATCGATTGGTCCAATACCAAGACGATGATAATAATCTACCGGTAGATTTTTAATATTATTCAGTAAGTTGTTGCATTAAATGAGGTTTAAAAATACATATAAATTGAATTGATAAAATACTATATCGGCGAAAGTATTGTAAATATATATTAGTAAATCATTTTTTATTGTGATTTATTTTACTGACTTGTTTACTGACTTATTTATCTCTTACTAGGAAAGAGTATTACAATTTTTAATATATTAATGATAAAATTGCATCTTTAGATAAAAAAAACAATTTCTAATTTATTCAGTCGTATGTAAAAGCCATTATTGTTCTTTATTTTTAAATATAAAGTATTACACACACACACTTTAGCGGAAAATTTTACTGACACTTTTAACTTTATCCAAATCTCTCCGCTTCCAAAATTCATCATTTTAGAGTTCATCAGAAGAGTATCTGAGTATGTGTTAAAACAAACTATTATCGTTTAACTTATGCTTTCTAGAACCTACTAGAGGCAAGATTTTCTTAGTATAAGCGTAGGAAAAGGCTCGATATATTAGAATATAACTCACTAAGACTCAAATCATTAAAATGATTAAACACCTCATTTACTCATATTTTTATATGATCCGTTTTATAAATAATTACTAAATAAATTAATATATTCTTGTTATTTTTACTATTGCGTTCTATTTCAGATTTTTTTTAAAAAGTCCTGTTCTAGACTCTTGAAGACAGCTTGGAGAGACTGATCGTACTATATATCAGATAATCTAGTAGCAGACAGATATCTGAATTAAAAACTGAATTATCATGATCACATGCATGTTGTTTTTAAAAATTCGACACTGTAAACGGATGCTTAGAATTTAATGGACAGCTGAAGGAATTAATGATTCCATCCTCAATTATAGCTGCCATGAAAAATGATCACGGTAACGTTCCATAGGTATCAAAGCATTGATGAAAACGAATGCTTTGCTTTATTGATAAAAAAATATAAGTTACATATTCGCGTCATGTAACATTTCCACTATTTTTCTTTCAGCTTTATATTTTCTAATAAAAATCAATAAACACCTCACCTGGCTAAAACAAAGAGTAGCAACGATACGCCCAAGTAAGCCGTGGCCATAAATATCCATACATCGAGCGAGAGTGGCGAGAGGAACGAGAACAGTTTCGGCGGTTCCTTTTTGGGTTTGCTGAACAGAATGCTGATGCCAAGATTCATGAACGGCATTGTGAAGTCGACAACGGATTTTCGCTCGTAGGTTATGGTCAGATCGCAAATTCCGAGATCCGCTTTCTGAAACGACACGATATTGCTGCAATCAAACACTTTTGGCACAAGGAAGACATTACAGGGGCACTCACCCTGTCCAATAAGTCTTTTATGAGACCGTTCCATTTTTGGGTGGCCTTGTCGAAAGCGCCGTACTTCTCGTCGGCCACCAGGTAGAATTCGTACGTGAAATTCAGCAATTTAGCAATGCCGTCGATCAGGTCCATGGCGAATCCTTCGTAGCGGTCGTTGCCGACGAGCACCTCTCCTTCCTTCGGGATTCTGAGCGATAGATACGGCGCGCCGAGCTTCGACACAACTCTGAAAAGCTTGCTTTGGATAATTTCAGCGCGAATCACTTCAGCATCGCCTTCAGCTCGCGTGTGCAATACTCCTTTCATCGTATCGATCTCTCCGATCTTCGTAAAACGCCCCTTTACCAATTCCAGAATTTCTAATATATACTCTATTCGTTTACCATCCTCAAATTTTATCTCCCCGGACAAGCCGATCGATTCTTTCTGAAAAAATAATTATTAATAAATATTTATATATACTTTTTTCCGGCATACAGTCGCTCTAATCATAAAATTCGAGCATATATGCCGACTGAAGTGTGTGTTTGGCAAAGTTTATCATATGTTTGTTAGCGCAGGCTCTGAAAAGCACAATTCATGGCCCCGTTTGTCGCAAAATAATGTCGGGGATTTTCTATGGGCATGCCCGAATTTGCATAATACGCATCACAGTCGGAATTCCAATGCCGGCAGCGGAAGCTTTGAATAATTTACTCGGACCATTCTCAACTCGGCATTAGTTGGCCTCGTTGTCGAAACCTGAGACCTGAAACCACCAACTCACTAACCATTTTGACAAAGTTGGCGACACTCATTCCGTAAGGCCATGTTTTTGCATCGTCGCAGGATATCTCTGTCGTCTCCAGATCCGTTTGATTCAGATCGACCAGCGATTTAGCAAAGTGTTTCACTGCGTCATTTATCAACGCTGTTTCCAGCTGAAAATAAAAATGAAAAATAATAAATTAGCTCGCGAAAAAACAACATGTATCTTCGGGATATAATTTATCTTGTTTTTGCATTCAAAATAAAAAGAGCTGCGTTTTTTTCTATATTTAACGTCACAGTAGTAATCAATATAGTGATTTACTTAAATAATAATAAAAAGCCACTTATTTTGGATAAACTATTCAATACTTTACTGAAAAATGCGTATAAATTAAAAATATAATATTCAGATAATTGATGATAGCGATTTTTACAAAAAATAATTAATTTTAAAGCATTCTCTATAAAAATAAATAAAATCATGTATAATCAATTCTAATTGACTGAAAAAAATTAAGAAAAGCTACTTCAAATTGTTTATCTAATTTAATCAACGCCATATTAATTAACATTTTTCAAATCGAGATAAAAAAAATAAAAAATGGGAAAAAATACGTAATGTTTTTTAATATTGATATTATAATACAAACTTTCTTTGTATAATGAGCCATTGTAAATATTAATACATATATTAGAGCATTGTATGTAAAGGGGAAGATATTTTTTAACATATTTTAACAATACCACGAAAATATTGTTCCATATTTAGATTTTACATATTTCATCTTGAAAAATGTCTTTTCATACAAGAATTTTTAAATGTTGATGTAAATCTTAATTACATGAAATGTCATCTGTTGTTTAGAGAGACTCGTATATTTTTTTTTATAGACAAACCTCTTTATTTTTTCAGTTAAATTAATTTGTGTAGAGCTGCATATAAAGAGCATAAAACTATATTAAATAATTTTAAACTCGATCATCGATAATTGAAGTAGAAATGACCTCATCATTATTCGTATTTAACAATAGCAATTAAAGATGATTTATCTTATTAACTCATTGCTTACGGGGGACGTGTATTCCGCGTCAAAATCGTTTTTGTGTATGTCCGGGGCGCGCATATCACACGCTAGCCGACACTACGCTTTTGATCGGCTGTTTTATTTTTTTCTCATACTTTTTTTGGTTAGATATTCAATTTAATTAGAAATATTTGTGTAAAAATTGTCGAAGTTTTGTTGGGAATTCTATTTACTGTTAAATAAACACTATTTTTTTAATCTTTTGTAAGCTGATTCTATGCACTATGCTGTATCTATTATAACATTTTGTCTTTTCAAATATTTTCTTATCGGTAGAATACTTAGTTTTATTTTTAGTGAATAAATTCGTACAGATATCATATTTAATTGTTATCTTTTATTTTAGAGATTACTGAACATTCGGAGGTATAAAAACAGTTGTTGTGGATAATAAAAATCATGGTCTATCCCAATGGTACAATGGTTAATGACCTTGAAATTTCAAACATAAACATTTTATATAAATATTCAAAAGACCGTGTTCAACCCATGTCTTCAATTGCCCTCGTTTCAAAAAAGTTTAATGACTCCTGCTATAAGATAATAATATTTTTCTTTGCATAAACTATGCAGCTAATGTTAAAGTATAAGTAATTAAATTTTTGATTGAATATCTTGATTAATAAAAGAGTTATGATTTTTTTTGAACAAAACGACGAGTGCAAGTTTACAATGTGTTAGCTAAGAAGAGTTTCAGTCACGTTGAGTCAGATTTTTTTTTTATATTAGGCCGTGTTTTATTATAGACATTTAAGGCCATAATGCATATTGGGTAATTTTATCCATTTAAATACATTTTATATATTTAAAGATTTCAATCTCATTTTTTTAATATAAAAATCAAAATTTTAACATTTATTATGCCAGACGACGAGATGAGTGTACGAGAATAAAAAAACGTTAAAGCCTCATTAATTAACAAGTCAGAAATTATGAAAGAAAAATATCATTACAACTTCATTACTTTATAGAGTTAAATAAAAAAGTTATAAATAAACTCCGCGATCTCTAAGACATACCTTAACACTTTCCGGCTTATTAAATATTCGATCGCTATCCATCCTTTCGCCTTCTTGCCAATCGTTAATAACATTGAGTACATCGGGGCTCTCGGGATCTATCATCCGGAGACAAGACACGTTAGATCTCATTGATGTCAGCTCACTAAAATCGATCATATGTGCATCCAATGACGTCAGCATGAACACCTTAAATTTATTTAATTATTTATTGCTGATCATTGTAAATTAATTCGCAAATTAATTACCGTGTAATCATCAGTGAGCTGCACTAAGCTAGCTTGTCTGAAATAATCCAATACGTTTTCAGGTTTACAGTCAATGATGACGTGGGTCTCTCCCGATTTTTTGACGGCTTTGAACAATGGCAAATTATCGCCCCCAGCTTCCAGTTGTCGGACGACTATGGGTTTATTTGTCGGTCCACGTCTCTTCAGAAGCTCTTGTAGTCGAATTAAACCTAAATTTGAGATGATATAATTTAATTGAGGCATTTTGAAACTAGTTTGTGATAGCAACTGTGCAGATTCGATAATCGGATGCTGTGAACATTAATTGCAATGTGCAAACAAAAAATCAGTTTGAATTTCGCAGTCAATTTCCGCTCGGTAAATGGCCGAATTGAATTGCAATCAGCATTAGTTCACGTCGAATGCGATTGGCGAACGTAACTTTGTGCTGAAAAAAAATATGCATTTTTTCAGCTGAGTGATATAAGTTAATTCAAAGCCGATAATAATTGTAATTAAACGGGGAATTGCGATTTTTTTTGCAACATTTTCTGCGACTCTAACCGATTAGTCGCACGGAGTAATAAATCTTTTTCCGGGAGCGCTCGTGGTTTCCTAATGATCATTAGCATTTTTTGCTATCTGAACTATATAGTATTTTTTTTTCAGGATCCCAATTGAATGGAATGAGATATCATGTGTTTTTTTGGGCGTTTGAAATAAATAATGGTTACCATCGTCCTCTTCGTATAGAATTGTGAAGCCTTTCCAATCGTTATCTTGCACCAGCGCAGCAAAAGCAGCTGACATCTTCTGAGGATCTGGATAAAAGTTGATGGAATATATGGATTGCGATTCTGATGGGGAATCCGGTAACCATATGGCTTCTAAATGCGGAATTTCCATATTTTCGCAGACGGATTGTACTATTCCTCTGGTTTCACCGGTAGTAGTGCCTAAAATTGCGGCCACGCCGCTGCTGGTCAGCTTGCAGACTGAAACAATATAAAATAAGTTAATTTTTATTGGAGTTTTCCAGTGTTTATGCATCTGACTGTACTATATGGTAGGTATCGACTGAAATCGCGGCGCAACTTTGGAACGATTGTTCGCGCCATAAAAGTGAAATATGGCGAATACAAATTAAAATGGCCGTAAAAACACGCGAATATATACCATCTGGCCATTACGTACAATTTGAACGGTGAATTAAATTTAATTCATTGCTCGGCTAACAAATTCAACGAGACATTCATCCCCCGTCCCACGGTTTCACCGCCTCTCGGTTATAAAAGAGTCGCGGTTGAAAAATTAATGACGTCATAAACAAGTTATGAGCCGTTTGGAAAACGCGAAGTGTGGAAACTGCCGAGGTGGCCCTCACCGGCTTTTCCGGTCTGGAAGCTGTCGGCGCCCGAGACTGTCTGGATGAGGGGCGTCAGGTTGATCTTGCTGTTGAGCATGTTGAACCTTTTGACGGCGTACTTGAAAGCCATCTGGTTTTCGTACTTGTCCTCCTCGAAGATGCCGCCTGAAAAAAAATATAAAATATATAAAAAATCATATATCATTATACCCTTATAAAACAATTAATCTCAATAGTTAAAATGACGTAATATGTGTATGTTGAATTAATTATGCTGAGATTTGTGCTCGATAGACTATCACGTTTAGTCTGTGGATGGGATTAGGTAAATTATCATATCCTGAAATTCTCTATTTCCCTTAGATAATATTGTTTTAGATCAGCGTGCAGGTTTGATTAAGATTTCAATTGCGATTATCTTCCACGCTAATAAAATAAATGAGAATTTCGTTCAATTGAAATTTCATAAATATACAGAAAGTTTTATTTAGTCGTTTAAATATGTTTTTTAATGTATTATATATATAGACTAGGTCTGATAAAAAGAACAAATAGTATATTTTAACGATACATATTTCCATGTGTTAGATTTTTAATTTCGTTCTTTTTTACGTCTAAAAAACGAGATTTAAAATTTAAATCTGCAAGTTTGTGTAGCTGGATATCGAGATTTTTTTTCAATAAAGTTCATA
>JAGXCT010035314.1:27558-42231 GCA_022495035.1 Philopotamus ludificatus
ATTGATTTATATGAGAAAATTAGTTTCGCTTAACGAGTGTTTCACACAACGAGCAGGATTCTAGAACGAATTATGCTCGTTATAAGAGGTTCCACTGTATTTGTTAACAAAACTTTTGTCTAAAACTTACACCATATAGACTGGTTATTAAATATACGTCATTTATATATTATTTCTAGTTACTAAAAGAAGAGATAAAGTATTATTTAAATGCAGTATTTTTGAAAAACATTTTATAATATACGTCAATGGTATATTTGAGTAATTTATTATCATATTTCTACTTAAGAGTTACTAGTTACATCTATGATAATAGAAAATCAGATTATAGCCGCTGAAAAATTGTAAATGCAATTTTTTGATGACCAAAGAAATTAATAGATTCATTAAAAAAAATATTTATTATATATTAACACATTGCCTACGGGGAACTTGGATTCCACGTCAAAAGCGTCGTTGTGTATGTCCGGGGCGCGCATAACACACGCTAGCCGACACTACGCGTTTGATCGGCTGTAATGTATACAACAGTCTTTTATAAATATTTTTTTTTGGTCAGATACTTCAGACCTTAAGGAGAATTTCGGTGCATATAAAACCATTCATTCGTAATATTTTATAGCTGTTTCACAAGGAGTGTGATTTATTTAATAATTTATTGATTAAAAAAAAAATCAATTAGGCAGGCTCGTTCCCAAATTGTTTAGTGACTCCTGCTGTGGGATATATTTATTATTTTTTTTGCAAGAACTATCCAGAAAATGTTGAAGTTTAAGTAATTTAATTTTCGGCTCAATTTCTTCTTTAATAAAAGAGTAATGATTTTTTTTGTAAAAGACGACGTTTCACCAAATTTTGGCGAATGCGCTCCGCAAGTTTGACGGCGATTCACCCCGTAGGTAATGTGTTAATATCAAGATTTTATATAAAAAATATAATTATGATTAAAAAAAGGTGAATCACATTAACATTTCTTTTATATTCATGTGAAAATCGAATTTTAGTTTAAAAAAAGCGTAACATATTTTTATATATGAGAAATTAATAATAGAAAAAAAATATTTATCCGTCATTATTATTTTTGTCTTATTTATTATAGTCGCCATAATCAACGTCCTTTATTTTCTCAATGTTGGTCAAACGTTGAGAAGATAAAGGACGCTAAACATATTTACAGTGTTGTTTTGGTGAAATATTCTTTCAACGTTTTCTAATTTTTCATTTAATTCTAAACAAATATTCGCGGAGCTTACAAAACAATAGATTTTTTTGTATAGCCAACAATTAAGTACGCATACAATGCCAAGATATGTCAGAGATAAATGTATCAACACAGAAAAAACGTAATTGTGTCAATCGGACTCAGAAAGTCCGTAAAATTATTTATTTTTAGATATATTTTGATCAGACATTGCATATATTATTGATGAAGAATTTTCTTGTACAGTAATAGTGTACACAAAATATTCTTGATGCAAAACTATGAATCTGAAATTTCCCTCTGAAATGTAACGTACGTAAAATGCAGTAATTGGCGTAAAAATCGTAAATCCAAATATAACTTTTCTCGGCGCCAATTTCGGACGCAATAATAACTCTCTACGGATACAATGTTCTATACATAGTCTGCAGCATACTCCGTTTTACGAGAGTAGCAGTACCAGAAGTAGGCGGAATATAAAATGTGGCACAGCAGTACGGAACAAGGACATGGGCAATAAACGGCTGCCGTTGTATTCAATACAAGGAGAGCGGGAGGACGGCAATAAAGCGTAATGATATCGTAAACTGATGGATAGGAGATGGGCTGAGCGACGCCTGGGCCTAGCTCGGCGTGCTCATTTTGCGGATTTGTCCGATGCTGCATTTCAGAGATTCAGATTTGTATGCATGAGCATCGGATTGGAGAACTTTGCATGTTTTTCAGAATGGAATCGGTTTCAAGATGCGAGCCTAGACATATTTAAACAACTCATCGCTTTTTCTTAAACTGAATAATAAAAACACATACATGGAAAACGGAAAAATAAATAAGATGACACATGAAAGCTGAAAATATTTATTCTATTATATTATCAAATGAAATTAATAATCTTGAATGAATATTTATTATTATATTATTCGTTACTGAAGTACGGCATATAATTAATATCGTAGAAATTATTGCTGTCCTCTGCATGGTTTATTCCTTACCACTCCGAAGGCCAGAACTGTTGGCCCAAGTGAGTTTCGTAGGCAGCTCTGACGGCCAGCAGTTATGGCCGAAAGACAGAATAAGTTTATGCGCTTATTTCAATGGGACGCAGCTAAATTTTACGACATATTATTGCTTCT
This sequence comes from Philopotamus ludificatus, assembly GCA_022495035.1. Taxonomy (NCBI): domain Eukaryota; kingdom Metazoa; phylum Arthropoda; class Insecta; order Trichoptera; family Philopotamidae; genus Philopotamus; species Philopotamus ludificatus. The sequence continues at coordinate 29,893 of JAGXCT010035314.1, forward strand.
TGAAATGTGGAAAAACCCAAAATTTTTTTTTATTTAAAACCCACTGACTCATGTGCAAATTGTAGTTAAACTAGTTATTCTCTGATCTGATTTGAAGTCAGAGGGAAGATTAATAAAAAAATAGGTGGACATTCAGTGGATCCAGAGTAGCGATTTAATCACGTCAATCTTCAACTGATAGCGATTGATAAACAAAAGAAGTATCGGGATTGCATTGTTTGCTGTTCTGATAGAAAATGAAAGAAAATATTTTCTATTATATGCATAATTTATAATTGTTATCATAATAAAAAATATGACTATTAAACTTTTCTATTTAAGTAACAAATAAGCAAATATTTTTATCAAAGTGAACCAAAATTTCATTCCATAAATCACAGTCGTACACATTGAATGAACACGTGTCAGTATTCCTAGACAGTGTGCCAAAACTAAAGAACTAAGTTTTTTAATTTTTAATTAGTAAAAAATGATTTAATCACGAATAGATGTTTTTAATTCACTGATCCGAATTATTAATATATATTTTTTACAAATTCGTATTTTTTTTTATTCTGAGTAGCTGATTAGTTTTGAAGATTACATGAAATTGTTGTAAATAATAAAACAAAACTCTCAAGAAATAAAAGTATGAAGCTAATAGATAAAAATGTAAAAAAATAATAATTTGGAGATATTAAAAATTCATTTACATATATAGAAAAGTTCAAATATCTAAAAAAAATATCGGTTTAAGATATTTCAAGAATCTAATATCATAAATAATTTTCGTAATATTATCCAGTAGTATATATAATATTTACATTGTACATAGTAAAAAGTGAAGGATAATTTAAAAGGCACAGAAAAATAGACAAGGATTTTGGGTGCCGCTGAAATTTTCTTCAGGGGTGTTCCGAACAAGGGACCACAGATGTCGCTAGAATACTATAATTGAATTTAAATATTATATATATCAAGAAATAAGCGTCAATAGATGGCGCCAGGTACCCAAGTGACTAAATATTATATGTCGTACATAATTGTATAATAGGGACCCCAAGGATTTAGGATCTTCGGTAAAAACTTTGTACTCCACTTTATATTTTGGGGTTTATAATCTAAAGTGTATCAAACTGCAGTAGTGGTTTTATTAAGTGTCCGGTTCAAGCGGTCTTAATAATCTATTTATTTCTATTCTCCGGATATGTAACCGATCCTTTTTTTTGAAGGATTATTCCTGGCGATGAGAGGTGAGACCTCTACACCAATCCTAGGCAAAAAACAATGGCTATTATCAAATCAGGTACCCGTTTCTACCCCCGACCCATAATTGACTGAAAATAGTTCTCACAGTGTGATGTTTTGGAAATAATTAACCCTTTCAGTGCGGGGCGCATGACGTACATGCGCATACAAATCGTGTCCAGGGTGCGGCCGCATGTCGTAAATGCGCGAGATTCTTTAAAACTTTAACTTGTCGTTACATGTAAACTAGACCGAGCTAAGTGATGGTGTTTGATTTAAAAATCAGCTAATAAACACAGCTATCAATAAATATACAACATATCACAAGAAATTTATAGGAACCATGTAATATGTAAATATGTATAGTAACGATTCAAATCGCGCGTGGTGTCTCATTCAAATCTCCGCAGTAGTATCGGTGATGTATCTTAGCTCAGGGGTTGTTAAGGGTGTTCCACGTACATTATGTTCCACATACACGTGTACGGATGTAATTGTATAAGAAAATTGCATTTCGCATTTTAGATTTTGATTCGCATTCCCATTTTTTCCCTACTTAATCTCTGTTTGAGCAATTGATATTTTGTTCAATATATTATTTCGAAAATAAATCGAATCAAGTTTATTTTTTTAGTTGAGATGGAAGAACTTATCCTAATCAACATGTTTGCATAAATCTCTAATAGGAAAATGGTCTAATATAACGGTAAACGGTGAAAACAAATTTAGCTCGCCAAAAAAATAATTTGGTCCAAAACGGCGCCGCATTCAGATGCAGAATTGTGTTTAGACCCGCCGCATTGAAAGGGTTAATGTTTCAACAGAGGTGTAGTATATCCAATTGGTTAAGACCAAAGAAGATACATCACAAAATCGATCGTTACTTCGTTAATTCAACAAAAATTAAACAGGACAAAATAAGACAGCTAGATTTAAAGGTTCTGCAACATCCTTTATATTCACCTGATATTACGCCTTTGGAATATCCAATTTTAAGTCAGTAGACATAGTGATAAAGTGATAATATTGATTTACATATTTTTTTAACTTATTAAAGTATAAATAATTCTTTTCGTTTGATTTGCCTATACATTTATGAAAAATATATAATAATTCAATTTTATCCGCAAACATAAAAACTGTTTTTCAAGTGATAATATTTTTATTCGCATTCACTAGCCGTCAAATCTCAGCTGAAGACTTCCGTGCAGCCATAAAGCATAGCGTGCAATTTTCATCCGGAATTTTCTTCCTTATGTGACCTAATCGTAAAATATTTACAATCTCCCTTTATATGTCCATCATATATTGATAATCCCGTAGAGGAAATTGGATGTTTACACGTCGGCGGCCATTTTATATTCACATCCGGATTAGTCCATTTTTGTGGCCCGTAAAACTGCGGCCAGAGAGCGTAGGTATCGGCGCTGATTCGGCCATTATCTGGACCATAATAAAAATTTGGAGATGTTAAGCTCGTATCTCACATTTCACGTCTCATTTCGCCTCAAAGCGATCTTTATGTGCAATGTGCACTGGCATGCAAACGGTTATGGCCTTTTACATGGCGTCGTGCGCGTCGGACCAACGGCGTCGATTTTCAGATAAACAAGACGAGGGTCTTTATGCGTCTTAGGTTATCGTAATTGGCACGTTACTGTTAATAAATTGCATATAATCTATCACTGAAATTAAATAAAGTTGTATGTTATGCTAAGAAACTGTCTATCGATCAAAAATAAAAATAGAAAAACCCATATAATCCCTTACTTGAGATTCTTAACACGTTCGCAGACACGATGGCAATAGACGTCGTCACGTACGATGCAGTTTAGGTACATGTCGCCTATGTTCCTCTTTACTTATTTCAATCTCAGAGACATTTCTATCCATTGGTCTGCTTTATGGAATCTACTTATTGACCACGATGGTGTCTCTTGAGTAATATAATAAATTTTACATATTTAATTATTTACAGATGTATTTAAAATGTAGCGTCGTGTGCAAAATTTAATCAAGTCTGCTGCTAGCATAAACTATGTTATTTTGTTCATTATTATTAATTAAATGTCCAATATTTTGGACGATGCATTGTATGAAGTTGTATTATCCGCATGATCAAACTCAAAATATGAATCGATTAAAATATTAAAATTGGCGCCTGTCCATCGTTAAATGCGAACGATGCGTTCTGAATAAATTTGCTTGAAAATTTTGTTTATTTGTTTCAGTCTTTCTGGAATTAAAACTGGGCGTTGTGCTGAAACTTATATTTTTTTGATGTGTTTTTGTGCCAAATCGATCGTTGACAATTTAAATAATTATATAAATTCAAAATAGATTTTTATTATTTGCCCAGAATATTCAAGTCATTTGTCTAAAGTAATAAATACGTGTTTATAAAAATGCAGACGGTTGTATTAATATTATTTGATTTTTGTAAGCTATTATTAATAACTGTTTACGATTTTATATCTTTCAGGTGGTAAAGAAAATAGTTTTTCATTCGTTGAAAATTATTTGGTGTTAATATTTTGCTGAGTAATTAATTTAAATAGAAGCTAAATTAGTTTGAATAGAGATAAAACTAGTAAAAACAGATTGCAGCAACGAAGAGGCATAGTAAAATAATTGTTAAATATCTCATGTGCTGTATTGTTAATGATTTAAACTTTGTATTTCTCGCGACTTCTTGAGTAAATAGCGGAATAAATATATATAAATAGAATTCTATAATAACTATCATTTAAATAAATTAAGTTTGACTGTTAATAAAAAAATATTTAAATAGTTTTATTAACTTTGTAGCAAGAAAAATAATGAAAACCTTAAAAATACGACAACAATATTCATTAACGTCAATATTATTGTTTAGTTTATCTAACATTTATGGAATTTTTATGATATACATATAGAATACCATTTAATATTGCATGAATTTAATTAGTTGATCATATAGCACAGTGATAGGCTACCTTTTTTTTACTAGGAACCCATATTTCAGAAATGCTTGTTGGGCCCCGGTATTCATTAAAAATACCAGTGTTAGTTGTTTGAATTTATATTTGTACGGCGGGTACTTTATAATTGCTTCGTGAGAACCCTGAAGTCCGCTGGCATCGCATTGCCGACCCCTGATATAACATATGATTTTTTTATATTTTTTTTAAGTAATTATTTTATGTATAAATGCTTTATTCGTTTACATATCGCATTATATAGTCTGGCTAACAAATACAAAGAGTGATTGAAAAAATAAAGATCGAAGATAACTCAAATTTTATTATTGAAAGTAAGAAAGTAAGAAAATATATTTAAAAAACAAGAATACGATATACAATTATCAGTCAGATTTAATATAAATACGTTAACTGTATGGGCTATTATCAACAAATATATTAAATGCTGAGGAATCATAAGGAAAATATAAGCTCGGAAAAGCGACTTTAGCTAAACGAAAGCCATGAACATACTTTAAATATTATATATTTATTATATATTTATTGTAGTACGGCAGATATATTGTTATAATATGTGTTATCAATCGGTTGTTAAAAATTAAACTTCATTATATATTGTTTATATATTCCAATCAAAATAATAAATTTAAAACATATTACATAAGTTTAATAAATATTAAAAAGAAACTATCGATAGAAATAATTAAATAAATGGATATATGAAAAGCTTTTCTTTTATAATATAATGAAAAGCTTTTTTAAAAGTATAGAAATATACCTTTTCTTTCTTTTTTAATAAAATAAGTGGTGTGGCAACATATATATATTAAAAATATTTATATTTTTTCTTAAAAAATCCTTGGTTTACTAATCGAAAATTATTCAAGAACTTCAAGGTAGTCTTTATCAGATTTATCACACATTTCTTAAAAGCAATTTTCATTTTGGCATATTCGACGATTTCTTCTTAACTTTTTTCAAAATGGATATTTTGATAGAATCTACGTCCTACTCTAAGTAATTGTATTTTATGAATATATAAAAAAAAGATTTTCATTGGTAATATTAATAAGAAGCATATCATAAGGTTTGATCTAATATCCTATTCAATAAAATACTTATTTTTTTTTAAATTAAATACAAAATAACGTGGTTCAACTTTTTGCTAAAAATAATTCCTACAATAGATCACATCCTGCATTACATTTATTTATTATTATTATTCAATTTAATTAGTTAAGTATGATAATAAGATTTTAATTATTATATCTTAAGATATTACTTAATTTTTTTTTTTTTTTATTAAATTTCCTGCGAAAAAAGGTTTTTTTGTATACGATACTTTGGGTCAATAAATTTCGCGAGTTTTCCGCGTAAATGTTTTTTTCATAAACCCTGTTTTCATTCAATATAGTTTATGAGTAGCATAATTATAATAGAAAATAATAACGAATTTATTTTGTATTGTAATTTATAAGGTATTTTAGAAGTCACACATTAAAAACAACAATAATTCAATTTCAAGCTAAAAATTCCACACGACTAAAGCCTGGCATAAATCGAGAGGAATATTTCATTTTCTAGGAAATTATTGTTCAGGTTGAAAATCATGTTTCTTGAAAATCTCATAATTAGACAATGGATCATAATATCATGATTCATAAGAATTTGAAAAAAAATATAATAATAAAATAGCAATTTTTTCATGAAATATTATTAGGTTTTGTGAACATGTTTTTGTAAATTATTTCATAAAATGGCTAAATATTTCCGGTTCTGTAATCCCTTTGATCTATATCACTGTGGCCACTGTTGATATAGCATTATATTTTAGAAACACAAGATTTGCTTTTGATCTAAAATACATAAACACGTCACGCTTCGGGCAAAAGAACTCTTCACTGTTTAGTCTTGTTACCAAAACGGCGTTGCACTGCGCTGGACTACATAATAATATTATTTTTTATGGTACTAATAAAATTTTAGCTGTTTTGGCTCGCTTGACGTCCTTTGTTCTTGTCTCTTTTGGTCGAGAATCGCGGTATACGAACAGAATCCGCGAACGGAAGCGCGCATTCCTCAGATTAACACTAAATCGGACAAGACGTACGGCCACGACGCTCGAATGGCCTGGAAATAATTTTCCTATGGCGTCTTTGCTCTCATGATCTAGAATATTGCGGTTTTAGCTGCAAAATTATAATACATTTACGATGCAATGTACAAATTTGCACAAAATGTCTGAGCAATTCTGTTCATTTTCGGATCCGAAACGAATAATTCGATGGCTTTTTATACAGACGCGAAACCATGAGAGGACAAACAAATGCGCCCCTGTTCAACAATATCTTCAGGGCAAAAGTTAAATAGGAAACAAGGAAAATCCATTTAACGTGAAACACTGGATGGAGGTAACTTAGTTTTAAATGGAAAGCAATTATGAACAAACGTAGCAACAGAAGAGAAAGAAATTGGGTCATAATAACATTTTAAAAAATATATATATTTATGACAAACAAAAATGATCTTACCTATGTTTATGTTTTGGACATCGCCATGGGCCACAAACAGCAATAACGTGAACATGATGAAAAATGTTATAGACATCGATGATGACAGCATATTATTGAAGATCTTCATTTTGAATTATTGTTATATATATTTTTTTAGCATAATCTATTTAATAAAATGATCTGAAATTATACAAAACAATTTTCCGATCAGCTTCAGATTTAAGATTACTTTTTACGTGCACAGTTATAGAGTAAATTTTCGCTAAAAAATGGTATTATTTTCGATAATACGATTTTGACGAGCGGCTTTCTATTCTATTTACAATAGAAAGATTCGAAATCGTTTTAGAAAAATTCCGTTTGCATTGTGCCGCGTATAAATCGCTAAATAAACACTTGGGCCATTAACGATTTGGCGATAAAATCCGGAAAATTTTCGTGACTTGCGAAAATACGGTCGAAAGTATTTTCATTTCACAAAATAATGTATCGGAATATAATGAATTAATATTTGCCCGATATCGCAAATATTGAATAAAATGGAATTCCATTACATATTGTTAATTTTGGATGTGTGCCAGAGTAAACATTGATATAGTTTTGCAGTTCATAATAATAAATTAATTTAAAAAACTGGTTTCATTGTAATTATGTCACTGTGCACTCAGTTTCTAATGCGTTTTGTTTGTTGTTATTTATTTACTTAGTAATATCACATAATAGCAGCGATAGTGACACGTGCACCACGTTGGGATTATCCCAACACTGATGTTCGATACCGTAGTAATATTTTGTTGGACTATGCTCTCTGGGATTCTATAAATATTCGACTTAATTTAGAACCGGAGATTGAAACTCACGTCTCGGGCGATGGCGACGTGCTGTGTGACAGAATATTTGCAATTTCTAATCGAATATCCATCATTATTTAAAAACTGCACTGAAAAAATAATAATAATATAAATATAAAAATTAATATACTCAAAAAATCTACAGAAAAGTACTCAACTAACTTAGCCTGGGGATAGTTATTGCTAAAAAGAAAAAGAATATCTATTGACCTGTTGTATATGTTAATATCTTTCAGCAATTATGCAATTTTTAAAAACAGCTTTTTTTAAAATATGCTACGTATAGATAAAATTTAAAAACAAGAAAAATATGAAAACTTTTTGATGGAATCTACGCTGTAATCTCATTAGTTGCATTTTACGAGTATATATAAAAAATATTTTGATTGATTAAATGCATAAGTAACATCTAGAGCAGGGATGGCAAACCTTTTTAGGGCCGCATTTCTTGATTGTGTAGCATGCCTAATTAATAAAAAACGATTTTTTTTTCTGAACGTTATTTACTAGCTTAAAATTACGATAGAGTTTCCTAAAAGTCGTAGTCAATTGTTATTTATGAATGAGATTTTGCTGTTCATTCGATGATTAAATCTGGTTCATATTTCGTCATATCTGGATTCAGTAGTCATTCTTTTTCTTGAATTACAATTGATGAAATTCATTTCTGAAAATAATAACTCACAATCATATGCAGAAAAGAAAATTGATAATATTGCCCTCGTTTTTTTTTTATTAAATCGGTACTGTTGTTTAAGTTCTCATAATTTCTACCTCTGCATTTTTATTAATTATGTTCGCTAATCGAACGCTTTCAATTATTTCTAAATGATTTTGTTTCCATATCGACCTCGATTGGAATTCGATAAATTGCATTTCAATGTCTTCCAGATTTAGCCACTCGAAATTGAGGTCATCTGCTGATAGTGTGTATGGATCTAAAATAAATAGTCTTTTTAAATATCTAGAATTGTTTGAACCTTAAAAAAAACTCGTTGATTATTGATTGAATAACTACAGAAAATTCTTATGTTAATTTAATTTGATTTGGGTTTTCTTCTTCGGCTTTGATTAAATCAAACATAACAATAATTGTTTTGTTAACACCCTGCTGTTTGATATTTAATTCATTTAAATGTAAGCACAAATCAGTAAAAACGTAAATTTTCGAAGCTATTCAACGTCTAGTAACTCGTTATATTTTTCAATGTTCAAAGTTCATCCAAACACTCAACGAATATTAAAAAAACTTTTCCACGACTTAACCATCGCACATACATAAGTAAACCCGTTTTATACAAATTAAAGAAACCATTTTTGTCGTCAGTCATACTGCGAGCATCATTTGTAACTGATACAATTTTGGAAAGATCTATTGTAGTTTCAGTGAATGTTTTTCCAATTGCATTGCAAATATCTAATCCTTTTGTTGTTGTTGCTAATGATATTAAACTGATCAATTGAATTTTTCTTTGACAATATTTCCATTGCAGTATCGATTAAAAATTCCTAAACGAGCTAGTTATATCAGTATTTTCATCAAGGCAAAGGGAAATTAAATCGAAAGACACTCGAAATTTTTGTCCATTTCTATGATTCTATCTTTCACCGTATTTTTAGCCAAATGCATATCATTTATTCTTTAAATATTTTTTTCTTTATTTTAAAAATCTTCAAAGAGATTGGGAGCGCATTTTAGCGATGCTTCTTTCAGATACTCTCAATCGTTGAATGATTTTCCGTGTTTAGCGATTTTGTTCGAGGCATAAAAACTAGCAGCAGATATTTCATTAGGAATGTTGATTGCAGATTTTTATTTTTATTTGATCATTAAATTCTTTTTGTTTATCCTTACACTTTTTTCAAGGAGAGATTTATGGTTTGTCTCAAAATGCCGTTTAACTGACGAAATTCTGTCCTATAACATAAATCACATCCTATTTCACATGATAAAGTTTACATGTTATTTGATTTTATAATTAATACTTTAATTAAAGAAAATTTAGTGCCGAAGAAACCATATGTAAGTTATTCTAGCCCATTAACCGACAAATTAATCAGTCAGAAAAGCCAAATTTCTTAATAAGAACCCTGTTTTAAAAAATCATATTTATGAATGAAAAATACTTTTTTTTTTATTAAAATTGGTTAGTACCAATATTGACCTTGATTTTATTGAAAATCAAGGATCATGCTTTACAAAGAATATTCGCATAAATATATAAAGCAGAATAGAGAAAGAACCGCAAAATTTACATTATTTGAGTCAGGAATACTATCCCAGATGTTCAAAGATCACCATGCCTTCATTCTCCAGGTCTATCAAAGAACTCCAATTGTGCTGTGATCTAATATTCTATTTATTTTTCTCCATTTTTTTATCAGCATACGATTAATCAGGTTTAAACGTCTACCTTAAAACAATACTATTTTTAGATTAATTGATAGTTTGTTAGTTGCATGCTTTAAAACGTTTCTTCTTAAAAGCCAACGTACAGAAGTAGATCTGTTTCTCTCTTCATCAAAACCAAAAATTCTTTACCGATGACTGATAGATTTAGCTACAATGGTGTTGATAATCCTAATAATCATTTGCATAAATTTTTCATAAATTTCCATCTGATGGATAATATAGTGGTAAACAAGTACCTCGTGATTAATAATACAAATTTAAAAAAAATAATTAAACAAAACCTTTTTTCAATCATGTTTATTGTATCTGTTGAAATGAACACAGTTATTTCAAGTGAAATATGATGTTTTTCCAGGATTAAATGATCATTCATTTGCAAGATCCTCTCCACGTCTTTAGCCTTTGATTGTTCATAATCCTAAAATTATGCTTTAGGATCCGTAGATGAAATAATTCGCACGCAACGTGAAACTTAAGCCTTAAAACGCGTCTACTGTATTTGATAAAGCTGAAACTGATTTAAAATCTTCTACTTGCTGGTTAGATTAAATTAATGAATAAATAAAAAATACAAATGATTTTTTATTATTATTAAATACATATATAATATATAAATTATTAGCAGAGTAGAATATGACGAATACAACATTTTTATTACAAATTTTATTGAACTATGATGACTGAAAATAAATGAAAGCTTGAATAATATATACAGTAATGTCCTGACTTTTCTCTTTTAGTTATCATCTCTTTAAATCTATGCAGTATACATTAGTTACAAAAAATACCACGTTAAATCCAAGAAAATTTTATTGATATTTTTTTTTATCTCGGTTTAAGTAGATTGTGGACTTCTAAAAGAATATTTATGGTAATTAAATAATATTATATATTTAATAATTATCACTAAATCATTCGGCATAATATCAGTAACTGTTTTTAAAGATGAAAGCTAGTTTATTTAAAATTACTTAACACTACATAGCTTTTAATAAATTGTTTAATTCATATAATTAAAGCTATAAACTTATTCAATTTAATTATTTGCTAATTAATTTCTTTTTTAGTTAAAACATAGATTCCTATATTATCATGTGTCTCTAAATGTACAAAAAAAATAGCAATAATATAAAATTAACACAAATACGATTTTTGCAACAAATAATTATTAATATTCTTAAACTTTCATTGTGAATTAATTTAGGTTTCAGGTGAAATTGCTGCCTTTTCTATCAGATTTATTTACCAAACTCACTCATCGTCAACACTTCTAAGATACAACCTAATATAACGCCCGGATAACTTTCGTCAATGGCTATTGAAGAAAGTTGCTTATTTCAAATCTTTTACCTAATACTCAACTCTAGATGAATTCAGCTAAACAGTAGTTATTAATTATACAAAAATATTTTTTAATTGTATTTTTTTTTACTAATTTAAAATAATAAAATAATTTCCTATGTATGTATAATATTTACATAGAACATAGTTCATGATGAAATATGCATGTTTATCTAATCTCTTACTACTTTTACGTGACGCGAATGCATTATGCGAATTAGCTTTTAATCTTGCTCTCGTAGTTTTCATTTCGGAATAATTTGAATAATATTATGATAAAATTAAAAATATACATATAATTAATTATTCGCAATTAAAACGTTATTATTTGCTTCACTATGGGTCGCTGGATATCCACATATATGTGGTATAAGCTTTATATATTATTTTTTATAGTTCGGAATTTTCAGACAGGCGTTGCCAATTTCTCATCCGGTCAACAAATTCCCATTGGCGAGCTGTCGGCGAGCACATTTGCGTTCGGCGACGCCTGCCGACAGATGCACTCCACGTTGCGACGGTTGGAGAGCCCTGGCCCAGACAGTATGAAATATCTGTGCGGGACGTGAAACTTTTAAAATGAAATACGTGTGAGAGATATAAAAACGATATCAAGTGGCTTGAGGCGTCACGTGCCCCCAGCCTTTCAGGGGTAACAAACCTCACCTCGCGGTTATCCATTACCGAGCCGGCGGTGGCCTCCGTCGGCTCGCATTATCGGAGTGGGGCGAAGGGGTTAAGGCACAGGAGGTTTGTTGTAAAGCGACGGTTTTATGTGAGTTCAACAGGTAACGTTGATAATATACATATTGGTTTTGGATCGACGTTTAACAAATTATAAATAATATAATAAAAAAGAAATCACTTCCATAAAATATTTGTTATAAAAACTATAAAAATTGTACTCAGAAGCTGAGCAATCATTCAAAATTAAATTATCAGAAGTTGTAAATTTGTATCTCTAAAGATGAACTGGAAATATCTTTTTTAAGAATTTAGGCAATTAAAAAAATAAATAGATAATAAAACAGTTT
>JAGXCT010035314.1:42274-78203 GCA_022495035.1 Philopotamus ludificatus
ACTTTATGCATATTTTATGTTTGGGTTCAGATTAATCTCTTTATTTATTTACATTAATTTTAATAATACTTAGTAGTAAGAAAAATACTAATACTTAATAGTAAGCATGATTATTAATAGATTACTCATACAAGTTAGCTTATGATTTTTAATATATTCGAGAAAAATCAATGATATTTAGAAAATAATCTGGCAAAGTTCGAGAGACGAAAACTCGCGGAATTATTTAACGCCAATAATATTATAATAGAAATATATCGAATTTACGATTAATTAGTTTTATTATTGATTTAATTCGAATACAATCTATAGTTGGTACAAAAAATTATAATTATTTTTTATTAGTACAAAAAATAATAATTATTTTTTATTAGTACAAAAAATAATAATTATTTTTTGTTATAAGTCATATAATATGCGGATTCGTCAGTACTATTAAATTATTTTAAAGCTAAGTCAATGTGTTATGCTGAATTATGAGAATTTTAATAATGTTTACAATATAAATACATATTTCATTTGAATCAAAAAATAATAGCAAGAACAGGTTATTTTTTTAAATCATATATTTATTATTAAAATATATTACCCCTTTAATTTTGTAATAATTCTTAGTCAGAAAGCATCATCTTGGTTTTCTAAAAATGACTAAGGTAAGATCCAAAAATTAACAAAGCTCATAATAAATATTTTATTTCAAGAATATATTTAAATTAATTTAAAAAGCTTTAAGAAAAAAAAAAGATTTCCAGATATACAATATACACCTAGGCCTCGTATAACACGGTTATATGCTTCCACAAAAACACCGTGTAATACAAATCCATGTTATACGAGGTTTGAAATTCATATAAAATTAGGGTTTGCGTTCCAAAAAAAATATCAAAGTTAGGTAATTTCATTTATTTTTTTAAATAAATAAAAAAATCAGGAAACAATATACATTTACGTATTTATTAAAAAAAAACATTAACAACATGTAGATCAGTCATTTAACATCGCTATCTTTACAATTCCATATGTTCGACTATTTTCAGAAAGTTGGTTTGTGAGTTTTCATCGTCAGAGGATTCAAGATATTTTTTGGATTTAACCTTTTAAGTTATGGCAAAGCAATTGTCTTATTTTGGCGTATAAATCGTTATAAAGGGGGGCCAAAATCTGTTGTAATTCCCTCTTGAACTTTAAACTTCTTTCCGGTATAGGATCATTTTCTATAAAAAAATGTTCTAATGTATCAGCCAATCCTTAACCGTCATTTTTTTGTATTAAATGTGTGTTACGTAAAATGTGTGCCGTGAAATGTGTAAACGTGTGCCGTGTTACGTAAAATCGTGTTGTATAAAACCGAGTTATACGAGGCCTGGGTGTATAGTGAAAATTGGCGAAATTATTTGACGCCGATAATTTTTTCTAATTTAAAATTAATTGAAAATCTTTGGACGACTTTTAGGAATTATAGATTTAATTGACTTGTTCTTGGCGTAAAAATAAATTATTATTATCTGCTATAACGATCTATTTAGTGCCGAGTAATACATATTTTAGCTGACCCGACGTTAGCGCGCGGGACTTTGGCGCTAAAATTGTTATTTTTTTATAAACATATATTAATTTATTATATTCGTAAAATGTGTAATATTTTTTTATATACATAAAAAGTGTTGAAAAAAAAAATATTGTAAATCTCATTATAAAAAAAGCGTAAGAAAAATAATATCAAATAAAATATATATAAGTATAAAATGTTTTAAACACACATATGTATAAATAAAAAAAGTAGAAGATGTACGTCCAATGCCAGCAATGGCCAAGAGAGTGAAACTCTTGACAAAAAACCGCATACCAAGACGGCTCGGGTCCCCGCGGTATGGACACGAAAGGGGAGCCCTCACGTCACGTGTGAGACCCAGGTTTCTTTGGCCTCAACTACCATGCGAGAGTCTGGTAAGGTCCATGCCCTCAGCGAGTGAGAGCATTGTGACTGGCAAATGATGATGATGAAATAAAAAAAAAAACAAGTTTAAATTTCAATATTATCAGCTATTCTTCTCAAAAAATCCAATTTATTGTCAGCATTATAAGTTGGAATTAAAAGTGTTATAAAAAAATAAATTATATAATATTGTGTATAGATATTTCTCCTTATTTTGGATAAAATTATTTGGAATGTATTCATAATGCATTACAAAGAAAGGATAAAAAAAATCCAAAAGTTATCTTAGGTAGATTATTTTTTTTTAAATGAGCCCTCAAAAATACAAAATAATAATATTTTGCGCGCTCCTTTGGCGCGCTAAGGTCCCACGCGCTAATATCGGGGTTGTACTGCGCGCTAACGTCTGCGAGCTAACGTCGCGCGCTAACGTCGGCGCGCTAAAGTCAGGGTGCCTGTATTTTAAGATTAATTTTATTTATGTCATTATCAAATAATTGATTATTCATTTTTATCGATTATTTGAGCACACTAAACAAATTTGAATTTATTATATTATTGTAAAATATTTATTTTTTTATATTTTGAGATGAAAATCGTTACTTTATATTAAATTTAAAAATAAAAAAAGATATCCTTGCAAATTTTTTACGATAAGATTGCAAGGAGTGTCTCTGCATGCACGCAATTTTCGTTTTACGTCGGTTTTACGTTATTTTAACAGGTCCGTTTCGCCACTCGTCCAAATTGTCGTCGCCAAAAGCGGCACTCGAGCGCCCGGGCCGCTTTCGGTGCCGCCCCATCAAACTATGGGCCAACTCCCGCGACTTATTTAATAACGCATAATGGTCCCGGGAGAACTTTTTATTGCCAGTTGCAGGCATATTTCATCTGCTTAAAATGTTTAACGAGACAAGTTATTTTTTGAAAAGCATTCCTTGAGAAAACTTCCGCCACACTTTCGAAATTCAAACGGAAAAATCGTCACCGTCTCCGTTGTTTGCGGAAAATTTCATTAAAAAAAATGAAAATTCGCATTCTCGACCTACCTTGTTTCCGACTACGCAATCTTTGTATGAATAAACTTTTTAATTGGCGGAAACATTTTTAATTACATCGCACTTAATAAATTATATTCATTATAAAATATTTTCTAGCACAGGAAAATGTGCAGTATTCGCGGTTTACCCATAAAAATAATATAGATTTTTTTAATAAAAAAAAATGGTACACGTTCGTATGTTATCTGTAACGGATATCAGTGTTGAATTATGTCGGTTGGCCTTTTTTGCGAGTAGTTGACCACTGTTGCCAATTTGTTCTGCGGTCGCACCGGCCATCGCTCGATTATCATGCAACGTTGCAATTAGCAATTCCGCCGTTGCGATCGCCGACGGAAATTATTTTCCGAATGCCAAATGAGCCCATTCAACTATTTTCCACCTGAAACCAGCAATTTCCTGTGGGCAAACAAATTTGCCACGTTTTAGCATCGGCTCTAATTAAACACGCCGGGAATTGAACCTGTAAACTAAATTCTAAAACGTGACGGATTAAAATTAATTTTAAATAATGCACGTTTATTAATAAAAATTCAGATGTACGCTCAGAATTATTCTATGATAGATTAAATCAATTAACGCTTCAAATCAATTCGTGCTTCTGTTTAATTCGACGGCAGTTCATTCCGTCTGCGATATTTATTTATTTCTTCGGAAGCCATTCCCTCATAAATATGTACATTTTCCTGATCGAACTTGGTCCGTGTTAAATGAGATTACCGAAGTTGCCGGAGTAACTTCTATAAAATCAATATACAATGAGGGCGGAATTTGTAAACTTTCGAAAAAAGCTCGCCGGAAAGCTGCTGAATTAATTATATGGACTGATGAAGGTGTCTTGCCATTTGGCGCAAAATTAATGGAAATTGTTTAATGTACCGATAAGTATATTGAATAACATAAATGTACTTATACTGTTTTCTGATGAAAAATGCGAGTTCTATATTTTTAGTTGACATTTGGAGATCGTTATTTTAGTGAAACAATTGTTTTTGTGAACGTGGCTTAAGGTGGAGGATTTAATACCTCACAAATGATTTATACTTCATTGCATGTTGTTAGAATACTGTAACTATCTGATAAGTTTGAATACTTAAGATCTCGTGTGCAAAAACATCTGAAAATAGGCAAGATCATTTAAACTACAATAAACCTCCCTATAACGTAAAGGTAGGTTCCACGTTATAGGGGGGAACGTTATAGGGCGGTAATTTTATTTTTTTATTTGAAGGAGATCAGTGCATCAAACATTTTAATTTTTCCTTTTTTTTACATTTTCACTTGTTTACCAGCGCAAATGACTTGACTCGCGCGATGAGCGATATCCTTTCGTATTTTGGCTGACGTAATCTTCCCGCAACTTGTGGGCAGGGAAGATCAACACGACATTTTATTAGTTAAGTTTATAAAATATTTTATAAAAGTTATATTTAGCGTTTTAAAATATGTACCTTATAGGGGGGTTTGACGTTATAGGAAAAAACTGCGCAAACGTTATAGGGGTGTTTACTGTATAGTAAAGTTATACTTTATGATAAAACCACGGGTCGTCGACCTCTAGTGGGCGGTACGGGCTTCCGTTGTGAGCGGTGGGCGATTTTTGGGCGAACACCAGAAGAAATCGAAAGGTTTAGTTGCCATATCAGCGAACTTAAAATTGATATGATATTAAGATTCGAAGACATTTTAAATTTAAAGATATATAATTAGATGATAAATCCTTTCACTGTAAATTTGGATGAGGTCGATATTATTTATCAAGAAGAGCTATTGGAACTAAAATATGACGAAGAGAGCAAAAATATTTTCAATTGTCTCGGAAGCCAAAAACTTTGGCAAAATAAAAAATGCCTGGTTTGTATCCAAAAATGTGGGAAACAATGAAAGATATTTTAATATCCTTTCTACATCTTATCTTGTTGAATCAGGTTTCAGTGTGGTGAATAACATCATGACAAAACAAAGAAATCGTCTGAAAATCACTGAAAGAGGAGACCTTCGTTTGTTTTTAACGAAAATTGAACCAGACATAAAATATTTAGTCTCACAGCATCAGGCTCAAGGCTCTCATTAATTAATGAATTTGATTTTTAAAATTTCTTGTTTTTTTCAACATATGTCTTTTTTGGTTGCAATTAAATGTTGGTAATAAAAAAATGTTTTTTCAAATCTCCTACATTCCTTCTAGAATTTTTTCCACCCATATACTGAATTGAAATATAGCGAGGTTGGTGGGCGGTAGGGAAATATTTACCATAATTTGTTGACGACCCCTGATAAAACAATTACGAGTTAAGTTTGATGCACACAACTATTTGAATGCAGAAATAAGGTTAAGGAGACCTGGTGTTTTCAATGGAATCTAATCTAATAAGGATATACTTTTTTTCTCGATTAAACTCTTTTATTTAAAATACTCATTTTTCGACCGGATAACTTAATATTTATTCAATAAGCTTGGGTGAATAATTTATTATTAAAGCGTAGATGTTCATCTAATGGTGATACTAGCAATATTTAATAATTTATCCTCATAATTTGTTTTATTGAAGATAAAACTATGTTAATTATATAATTCTTTTCTATGGTTACATTATAATATAAACATATTAAAATAAATTTAACATATTAAAATTTGTTGCAAAATATAATTTCATCTAAAAAAAAATTGCATTTGCAAATTTACAACTTTCGACATCCAAAAATATATTATTTAAGTTGCTTGATTTTTTTTGCCTTACCATTTTTTTCTACAACAGACTATATCTAAGTTTTCTCAATTAAAGATAACTTTAACTATATAAATAAATAATTAATCAAGTCTCTAATTTTTTTGTATTATCAGATTTTTTCGCCTGTAACTAATTTAGTTTTCTTTATCTGATCATGTAGTCCTTTCTTTTTAGCCTTAATAGTCGAATTTGTAAGGTTTTGGCATTCAATTAACATATTAATAAAATGTCGAGGTAAACTCGACATTGGACCCATCAGAACAATATCGATGTCAAGTCAGACATGAAATTGTATTAGTTTTATTTTTTCTAATACAATATATTGGTAATTTATTTTATCTTATACAATATTTGACCCGTATTTGAAAGTTATTGAAATACAAAAATATTTATTTAATAAATCTTTTGTAATACTAATAATTCAGATGATCGATGTATTTATTTTAAAATAATACTAGATTTTCAATAAATACTTAAATTATAATATTATTAGATCTGTTGGGTCTAGAAATGAATTGAACTGTACTTTTTTTAATATTTTTTTCCCACATTCAGCACACCTAAAATCAACACCACCGTACGCCCCTGCAACACACATATTCCCCAAACCTTGCTTCTTTCCATTACTTTCAATTACTAAGTCTATTGATCCCAATTTATGAGAAAAATAATTTTCGAAATAAAACTGAAATCGAAAACCACTTGAACGAGAATATCGATTAAAAACCATGATTTTTTTTCAAATAAGAAATTAAAAAACTATATAGAAGATGAAAAACTGTCTCTATTAATGATGGAAATTATGTTTTATAATAATAAGTAAGAAACATAAATTTTACATTCATATGAAAGCAATCTCTTTCGGGTTTCTCTAATATAAATATTCATATAAAATTAAAACAGCTATATTTTTCGTTAATTCCGAAAATAATTTTCTCAAATTTTCGGCAAATATTTACAAAGGTTCATTCACACAGAATTAATAATGGTATTATTCATAAAGGTTAATAGTAAAATATGGACACTAAAAAAATATTTTTTTTGTTAAATTTGATTGAAAATCCTGTTACCTTACTTATTAAAATATGCATACACACAATTAATAATATATGAAACATTAATCAGGCTTGTATCTCGACTAATTCTTAATATATTGAATTCCATAAAAACCAGGCCATTGCAGGCAAATATAATCTATTTTTCAATGGAATGTGCAAGTTATCGTTTGGACATGAACCGTTGTAATGGTCGAAGATAACTCGAACGCGTGAGATTCACCATGCAGAGAGTCACATGCGGAGAATTGGTAAAAATTTTGGTGCCATGCCAAAAAGGATGCACTTTTAGGTGGTTCTTTTTGCACTAAGTGCGATTTCAAGGCGAACGTGAATTATTTATGTTCGGTATGCCGAAATGTTTGACTGGTACATGATTCGTTGTGACGGAATCCGGTTTCCATATATGAATAATTAAAGTTACGGATGTTCCATTGAAGAGAAAAAAAAGTTTCATTAAGAGAACGTACGCCATTATTTTTTTTAGAATGTACATGTAAAATAAATAATTAATCTGTTCGTGTGTGTCTTCATTCATAAAAATATTCTTTGGTATTTACTCTCGCTGTATAAATGGAAGTCTGACTTGAATACTGATATAGTTTTAATTTAATTAAAGCAGCTCGTTTCAATTC
The DNA here is from genome assembly GCA_022495035.1 of Philopotamus ludificatus. Classification (NCBI taxonomy): domain Eukaryota; kingdom Metazoa; phylum Arthropoda; class Insecta; order Trichoptera; family Philopotamidae; genus Philopotamus; species Philopotamus ludificatus. The sequence continues at coordinate 49,694 of JAGXCT010035314.1, forward strand.
TGTCTTTTATTGTTTAAACACTGAAATTCAACAAGTTCTCAGCATAACTATGTTCACGAGCAATTAATTAACGAGTTTAATGAAACAATCCTTCAATTTACACTAGATGTACCATGACTGGGCATGAAGTAATTTAATTAAATAAAATTGTATAAAACTGATAAAAAATTGACGTATAAGTATAATCGATTATTAGTATAATCAAGTATAATCGATTCAAGTATAATCGAGTATAATCAAGTGTAATCAAGTATAATCGATTCAAGTATAATCGATTATTATTTCCATTATTTAAAAAATTTTATAAAATTTCCAAGTATATAAAAATGTAGATGCGAAAATATTTTTAATTACGACGAAAATTTCTTTCTTATAAAAATGTAAATTTTCCGCTGATAAAAAAGTGGCGAAAACATAAAGGAATCTCAAATTTTCGCAAAAAACAGGAATCCTTTAAATACAACGATTATGTACAGGGTGATTATGCAAAGTGTTTTTTATGACGGCATCCATTACGGCTGGGGGGATGTTTAACTTTCGCCATAGATGAAAATAATTTTCCTGATACGGTTAAAGTTTTATTCAGCTGAATTATGGTACTTTTATCTAAGTCTCCCCTCGCCTGCATTTAGTCCTGGAGCTCCTTCATATCCCGTTCAACGCAAATTCTTCGGTCACCTGATCCACCTGGCTTTTGTTCGCCTTGCAAAATATAAAATAATAAAAATCCATCTAGAAAGTTATAATTGAAAAAATGATGATAGCAAAGAAGCCAGCAACTATTCTATTAAATATGCTGAAAGTTGGTGAATAGTAATTAATTCAAAGATCCTTAAAAATGTGACTCTGCAGTTTTATATGGTCCTTTTTTAATTATCGCTCTTAAATCTTACACAACAAAGAAAAGTATACAAATTGAATGCCGTAAAAAAACACGTATATGAGTTTTATTCAACGAAATTCTAATATTTAAATATTTAGATTGTTTATTTATTTATTATTTGAAAGAAAAATAATTGTATTACAAAATTTTATAAATTATATATAATTATAATTAATTATATATATAATAAATATAATACTTTTTCTTTTAACTGACGACTCGAAGACAATCGCGTCGTCCGAAGGGGGTATCTCAGATACCTCATACATTACAAGTCAGGATTTTTTTTTAAATGTATTATTCTATGAATAAAACTAGTTAATCATGATATACTTCAGAATTAGGTAAATAATTTGATTTTTTATATTAATCAATATGACACAAAAATGACAACGCTCCCTGTGATGTTTTGCCGCAGACTGAGTTCTCGCAGCACGTGTCACTCGTACGTTTTACTCGCACTCGGCACATCGTATCGGATACGAGCAAGAAAAAACATCGCGCAAATGGCAACAGCAGCGAATATTGTTGTTTTTATTTTTTTTCTACGTGTACGACATGTAGGATTTTCTCGATAAGAGTTATTCGAGAAAAATCAAAAACTTGGGTTACCTAGTATACTCCGTCGGCACGGCTAGGATATGACCAAAATTCCTATGTCAGCGTTTTTATTATAACTTTTGTAACAATAATCAGTAGTTTAAAAGCTATTTATTAATAAAAACCACTAAAGATGAAGTTTAAAATTTCTTTTTGGTTGATACATTGACTAAATATAATAATTATTTATTTTAATAATTATTGGGTAAGTATAATAAATATTATAAATTGTATAGAAAACCATGTTATGTTATTTATGAGTTATTAAATATATCAAAACATACTAATATTATAAATATGATGTTATATGGTGAATCTCCCTAAAATATTTAGCATCACTATACCTCACAAAGTGTACCTGAGAAGATTTATGACTGTCCATTCTGAGAAAACCAGTGATCATCGTGTCGCATTATCCTACCAATTATTATTATTTAACAATTACTCAAAATACAAGTAAACGTGCAAGCGAAAAAGTCCTATACACATATCCCTCGATTTACGCGGTACTCATTTTACGCGGTTTCACTTTTAAGCGGTCAGAAAAAAAAAATCATATTTTTACCACCAAATACGACTTCCATAATCCAGCCATTAGACCAAGGGCTGATTTCAACATTCAAGGCATACTACATAAAGCGGTCATATAAAGAAATATTAAATCAAATAGATAGAAATGCGTCATTCACGATTTTAGAAGCCTGGAAAAATTTCACAATCTTAAATTGTGTGAATTATATAGGATTAGCAATTAAATAAATTAAAAAGTCAAATTAATTTTTTTTTTTTTGTTTATTTTATTTTATTTTAAAGACAATGCGTGATTGGCATTACAGAATAACCCAGGTCGCCAATCACGCATAAAAACATAAATAGAATAGTCAGAAAAAAAAAAACAAAATACATAATTTAAGATAACTATATGTTAAAAAGGAAAAAAAAACCGTCATTAGTTGGTCCGTTATATGAAATTATAAAATCTCATACAAAAGATCAACGAAATGGCGATATTTGACTTCAAATAAATCCACATATTCGGCCAAGTGGTTAAGTAAAGTGATAGCTCTGGTTACCGGAGACTCCTTGAGAGCACCTATCCTCGCATTTGGCGGAAGAAAAAGCACACGCGAACGAGCTCGATGGTAGTTAGGTGGCGCCCATAAGGGCAACTCGCACAGTACAAGGAGGTTATGTATTGCGCCAACCAACAGCTTAAAGCATATAGAAGTGCTTTGTCAAGTAAATCGACCTTCTTTGAGGATATATAATTCCAGGCAGCCCTGTACCCATGCACTAAATATAAACTTGCAGAAACCAAACCCCCCCATGTAGAGATACCTAAGAAATTTCTTTTGTATTTTCTCCAATCTGAGGGGGAATTGAGGCGTCGCGGTTGTTTCAGAGTAATGGAACCTGATTCGAGCAAGCTCCGAACCAATGCATCGTATAGCACTCGTATGACTATGGTACTACGTATGTGATGAGAATTTCTTAAGACGAAGCCCAACATTCTTGATGATCTCAAACACACGTCCGATACATGTAAATTAAATTTTAAATTAGAATCAAACAAAATACCCAGATCTTTAACAGACGATTGCTTAGGAAGATTTACGTTCCCAAGTCTGTAATTAAAGATGATGGGCTTCTTTGATCTATAAAATGACATTGTTTGACATTTTCCAATACTTAATGGAAAACGATTCGATTTTGACCAATCGTGCTAGGAATCGATGCCCAGCTGCAACGAAAAGGCATCTTCCACTGGGAAGCAATAGATCTAAATGATGCAACCAGTCTGCAAAAGTGATAACTTACATTGAAGGGCCCGATGAATATCATTTATAAATAAGATAAATAATAGAGGTCCTAAATTTGACCCCTGTGGTATACCGGAAGGTGTATTGTAAGCATACGACGTTTGGGAGTCGTATGTCACATATTGTTTCCTCTCTGTGAGGTAACTTGAGAAGAAACGTACGAGATTATTCAAAACTCCAAAACTATCCAATTTCAAAATGAGTCTAGCATGATCGACTTTATCAAACGCTTTTTCAAAGTCGTTATAGATAACGTCGACTTGAACCCCCTTGTCCAATGACTTAGACACATAATTTGAAAAACCAAGAAGCTAAATGCTTGTTAAAGAGCAGTATGGCCAGAAGTAGTTGAACATAATCATGTAATTCCAGCAAGAAATGAAACATTTGATAACATTTAAATATAGCAAGAGCGTTGGGACAAGGGTTGGAGAATTTAGAATTCAGTGACATCGATGCATTGTTTACTGATCAGGAAATAGACGATGAAGAATTGATTTATAAGGGCGTCAGGCTAAACGAAAAAGCAAATGTTGAAAGTAAGGACATAGTGATAATGGCATTACTAATAAACCAAATAAATTTACGAATAAAGATATTCTGAAATTTCCACACCTACAACAAAACTTAAAAAATAAGGTTTTTGCCACTGATCCTGTTATTGAACGTGCTGTTAAATTTCAGCGACACCTTAAAAGCCTGTGTGCTCAATACGGTGAAATTTACAAAGACTTAAAAAAAACAGTGTATTTAATATTTTTGCATAACGAATTTCTTGAAATTTCTGTTTACGGCCCGGCGGAAAGTTCACCGGTTGAGGAACACTGATATAGACCACATAAAATGATTTATGCAATTTTCGCGGGACGTATTAATTTATAAATCAAAATATGGGTCATAATTATTATGCTCATAAATTACACTTCATATTATATTATGATTTTCATTCACAAAAAAATGAATTTAATACGATTTTCATATTAATAATTAAAAAAAAACTACACAGTGATAACGTTACAATGTTCACGTGATTACAAAAGTTTAAGCGATGCTATTTCACAATGGTGCAAACTGGAGTTTTACTCCGCAAATTGCATTTTTTAAGGTCAAAATGAATTGCACCTGTGCAAAAGTTCAACAACGTATTCCACTTTCATAGCTTGTATTTATTAAAAAAAATAGATATTGCATCAATTTATATATTTAGTGATCAGATTGTATTTTAGTGTGAAGTGGAGATAAAAATAAGATCGTTACGTGTGCAACATGTGGTGCACAACGACTTTGTCCAACTTGCTCCAGAAACGAAACTGCAACTTCCATCTGCACCGGCGTCCAACTTGCGGTTTGAAAAAGTTGTTTTGATCGGAATTTAACACGGTTTCGATTAAAATTTGTTCTATCCACGCCAACTGGGGTGGGCGATCGAGTCTCTAGGGGAGTGAATCTCCCCTCACACCCACAGCAGTTCCGTGAATTCCCGGCCTGGATGCATTTAGATTATAAAATGATGTCAGTGAGTGAGGTGCAAACATCACGTGCCCGGTTCCGACCATTGTTTATGATGGCGTGTTGGCGCCGTTGAATGCAAAACGAGTGGACCAGAATTGTTTTCAGCTTTACAGCGCCTCACTGTACATGCATAGGGACGCAGCTGGCATGCATTTGTTCGAGGGTGTACGTATGCATCTATAACGAAAATTTATACGTATGCGCTTTTATTATTTATGATCATCAATAGTTACTTCAATCTACATGGAAAATGTGCTCCATGGAAACTATTGATTATTAATTATTTCTTCGTGGAATAATTTAATCCATTTCGCTATTGATTCAATTTTAGATGCAAATTTAATTTTAAGCATATTATGCAATATTCATTTTATCCGCAACAAGATATGCAGATCGCAATTAATTTAAGTGATCCATGGATACGCTCTATTTATTTATTATTTAATCTTAATTAAGCCGATACCAATATAGGGCTCAAATCAAGTTAAAAAAATGTAAATAAATTAATACATTAATTTTTTTTTTATACATTTGACAGAATTAAATAGTATAATAGCTTTCTATTGCCGCAAATACATGCATTAGTCATAGATTTTTCAATCAGCATTCTTAAAATATGTTTAGATATTAAATAATAATTATTTTAAACGACAGTAATAAAAGTTAAAATCAAAACGCCTAGTTTTTATGTTGTCGTGTAATTTGCTTTGTTAAAAATATTATTATTTGTTTATTTATTATATTATATTATTAATTAAGATTTATATTTGATGATCTAAAATTGATAGAACATATTTTTAATTAAATTGATCTGGTCCTTTCCTCATTTTTTTTATTTTTTGTTTCATGTATAGAAAAAACCTCTAAAGAATTCAAGAAGGTAAACAGTATTTTTTTAAGAAGAATTTATTTTAATAATAAGTACCTTAGTATATATTCCACTAATACATATTGGGTCTACCGGAAAGTTCTGTCCATTTTTAGAATAAACAAAATAATAAATTTCTCATACCTTTTTTAATAAATAATTTCCATCATTATTTATCTCTTTGCATTCTTGTCAGCATGCTTTTAGCTTTTAACTTAGCTTTCTTTTCAAAGTTTAAAATATAATCAATCTTAAGTCATTAAAAATGTTTTTTTTATATTAAACTGGAATGATATCTAGAAAAACATACCGGTTTAAAGCTTATTCAAGGTTTGACAAAAATATGCGAAATATTATAATTTCGTGGTATAATGTTAAAATTTTGTTAGCTTAACTGTCCTTAGCATATTTTTAAATTGGTATATTAATATTCGCCAGATATAGCCTCGAAAAAGAGAAAAATCGTAAACAAAAGTATTATATATATTTTACCAATGAAACTCAATCTCAAATTTTCAACTGTTTATTAAATTTTATTAATTAAAAGTAATTTCCTTTATTACATTCGATTTTCCAGCTTAATTATTATAAATCATAAATCCCCTTTTTATAAAATTACCATGATTTTGAATCAGAATACCCGTGAAAGGCCAATTCTATCTCGTTCGCTGTTTTATTTTTTTTCTTTCGAAAAAGGTTTCATCGATTGGTAATCTAAAGATGCCAGATCTGAAGAATATTGTGGATGTAATAAATTAACACAATCAAGATCGTTAATTTTAGAGATCTTGATCTCCTAATTGCAATGACGCACTTTAGCGAATTAGTTGTTTACAATACAACTTTGCAATTTAGTAAAATAAGTTATTCCAATTATGTTCCACAACAATTATTTTGGATGCGTTTCGGCTTTCGGTGTTGGAATTGCTTTTTGCCTAGGGGTTAACTACTCCCTTTTCTTCGTAACGTTTCAGCAAATAACCTATTTGTCATCTTTAATAATTACATATCAAAGAATCGGGAGTAGGGCTTGCAATTTACAGTCAAATTGCAATAACCGGGTAAGGGTAAATAATTTCTCCCATTACCGGTTTACCGGTTATTTACCGGTAAATGAAAATAGACGTGGATTAGATTCAATACTAGTTGTTTGGCAAGTCATCAGATGTTGAAATGCAATGTTCAAATATTTGCCACGGTTTTTTCGAGTTTGAAATATGACATTTCTTTCTGAATAACATTGTTTATAGCTTTTTTGGTTTATTCACTTTATTTTTATATTTTTGGTATTTATTGCCAATTTAAGCTTTTTTTTAAGTGTTAATATTTTGTCTATTTCATCTATCTCATTTTCTTCTCTATCTTTTTGTTTAGAAATTATATAATTCTCATTCCTTCAAAAATACATGCTTAGTTATATCTATGATTTTCACCATTATTGTTGTTTTATTCGTTATATTGAATATTCCATATTCGTCAACATTATTTATTGTATCAGGATCATTAAGATGAAGAACCACATGGAAATATATCGTCTTTCTTTTCTTTATTCGAATTATTGGCTCTTTCTTAAGTTCCTTGGCTAAAAAAGAGCTGTATTTAGACAGTTCATCAGGAATATATTTCAATGTCATGTCGGCTGTATATAGATTTATGTCTTCACAACATACAGCTTCTACAGCTACTTTTACCGGTTGTAATGCTAATATTATGCCAGAGATCTTATCAAATTCATATATCGATATTTATTCCCAAATTATATAAATCAAACTTTTTAAGACCGCATTTTTAATTTCATAAAATCGTTTTAGCATTTTCAGGAAGGAATTCCACCTAGTTTTTAAATCTCGATGCAAAGTAAGCTCTTTTCAAAATTCGTCTTAAACAAAAACGAAATACCATATGCCTGTATCTGTCCGTAATTCGCGATAAAATCATTTACGGTAATTACCGGTAAATTTTCCAAATTTATCTGTAATTACCGATGGTGGGTTTTTGGCGATTTACCGATAAACCGGTTAACCGGTAATGCTAGCCCTAATCGGGAGGTACTGTTATATTTCTAGTCATAATCTGCAAATGTCAAGACGTTCCGTTTTACTGCGGTCAGAAACGTCGTCCGGGACTTTAAAACTCTGTCTTTTGAATTTTTTAAGACATAAATGATTAGTAAACCGGAATATGTCGATCTTATTAGATAATTCAACAATGCTCATCGTTGGATTTGATTTAAATTAATTTTTCAAAGCCACTTCATTTTTTTATACCAACGTTGGAAATTCCTGGTTTCCAATATATGACAATAAATAGCAGAATAATTCTCGTAACTTCAATGGGATTTTTTTCCATGTGAAACAGTAACAGCATACAACTACCCAAATATTGTTCTGACGGAAAAACTTCTTCAATTATTGCTGGACTTTATAAAAAAGTTATGATATTTAATGTTTAAACAATATTCGAATAGTTTTCTGTTAATAAAAAATGTTGCCCTCATATAAGTAAAATTTGAAATGCTCACAATAAAATATTATTAAAATAAAAATAGTAATATTTTTACAGCACAGTCGTTCTAGAATCGATTCTATTGTTTAGTTCTCTGCTAGATCAACTTAGTTTTATACATAGATATACCTGTTAGAAGCCGCAAAACACATGTTTGTTCAAAGTTTGGGCCATCGAGATCCGCAAATTCAATGGCCTGGTATAATGAATGGCTTCGCCAATTTGTGCCAGTTTCAACTGTTGATGGAACACCTATCCGACAGAACTCATCCGGCACGAAATCTCATTATTTAATGGCGGATAGATGAAAACTGCAAAATTGCTGAAACAAACGTGTACAAACCGGTAATGAGCGAAGACTTTCAATTTGTTTTGCAGCAGTGAGCATTTGTATGCAGTTATCCAATTCGCACCTCGGCTTCTCGCAACTCATGCAGATTTATTTTCACACGGAAAATTAATCCCGTAAGTTATGCGCCGGGAGAAAAATATGCTTTCCATTTTCGTAGAAAAATATGAGCTTACCGCATAAAAATCTAATAAAATAATGTATGTTAATTATATTCGATGAGGCTCAATATTATTTAAATAATGTAGCTTTATTTAATTAAATTTAAAATTAGTTAGATGAGATATTAAATACTGAGTAACGATCTTAATGGTGAATTTGGTGCAAGGATAAAGTTTCAAGCCCATTGTGTCACGGCTGCTGCATTGGGACTGTTTGCTACCCCTGATATAGCAAAACTTTGACGCCACATAGCGTTATCGCAAAATAAGCTTATGACGCCGATACAATTTAGTAATTTCGTTATCAAATTGTTTTAAAATTTAGATTTATCTACTCTGCAGACATTGTAAGTGGTTTAGGATTATCTATGGTTATATTGTTTAGATTTATTACGTGTTTCCATTGGCTGAGGCTGCGGTAGAATGTCCTTTGAGCTTTGACCGTAAATCAGATTAGAAGTCTATCGGCGGAAGGGTAAGTAGATTGGTTCCAGCAGACTTCAAAGCAATACTACCTGTTTAAAATATTGATAATCTGGAAATTGTTCGGCTGGAAAATTATTTACCTCGCTCTACATGTGCAGAAATATATTTTTTTACATGGAAATATAACGAGGCGACCACTTCCGGAATAGCAGCCGTGCTTTCCTCATTTCGCAAAATGATAAATATATAACAAAAAGAAAAGGGAACGCTTCCCTTTTTTTTCCACATAATAAAAATGACACGGTCTCGGTATAAAGAAAAATATGTAGGTCGCGATATAAAAAAGAAAATACTAGGGCTAAATTGAATCGAATGTCCCTTCTTAATTTTTCAATTTCACAGATCAAATAATCCGGATTCGGATTGTGAATTTTTTATTCGCGGAATTTACGGCGCGTTGTCGACTTGACGAAGATTTATTGCGGATTCGGGCCTCGTAAGCAGTTTAAATTTTTGAATTGCGTTTTAATATTCGAAGGAAGCCGATGATAAAAGGCAACTTCTCATGTCGAAGTGTTGGCTCAAATCTCGCGCGAGCTTAGAGAGCTTCCACTTGACAGATACAAAGGGCTTATTGTCGCTGGAAAAGCTCACCGTCCGTGATGACGAGGGTTGCGCTGGAAATTTTTCATAAAAATAAAAATAAAACGTCAAATTTTACATGAAACATTAAAAAATCGATAAAAACACCTTAATAACGGTTTAATGTCTGAGGAAGTAGTAAAAAAATATATGCTTTTCATAATTATTACTTAATTTTCATTGTGCTAATATTATTGTGTTATTTTTAAATATAAAAAAAAATTCCATTTCATCCTAAATTTTCTTATTATTACCTATAATCCCTATAATTTATTAGTATAAATTAATAAAATAAAATAATTCTTACTTTATACTGCGATAAATATATTTTTGAATATTATCTTGGAATTTAAACACTAATACACCCGCCGAACCTAAAAATTCATGGAATATTTTATTTTATTCTACAGATTGCAATATATCACATATAAATATATAAAGGGCGTGTGTTATCTGTGTTAAAGCTCAATCGAATAATTCTGAGAAACCAGCAAAGTCGAAATCACATTTAGAAAATTTTCATTCGCAACACAAACAAACAAAAAAGCTTTTTTGATCGTCATGGGAATTCTTTTAAATAAATGAAACTGGATTCTACGGGGAGTCTTAAGATAATAATGAAAACGTTATTGAAGCTTCTTACATTGTAGTATTAGAAATAGCAGAGAAGAAAAACCCATCACAATGGGAAAACATTAATTAAACTTTGTGCTCTCAGAATGGTGAAAATCGTATTGAAGAAGAATCTTGCAACAAATTTAACTGTCCTACAAGACTATCTAAAGATGGATCAGTGACATGACATTTGTCCAAAGTATGTAACATTAGGTTTATTTTATTCAGCTTGATGAGGTGTAGCCTTGTTTTTCCCGAAGTTGCTGGTGTTGGTGCAAAATATGTCAACCCCGTTTCTTTTAAAGTAGCTTTTTTATGTATTGGAATGGATGGAGTTCATCATCTACTTTTTTTTTACATATAAATGTTCAATGGCTTCAAATAGCATTTTTTTTTTATTTTATTTATTTATTTATAAAGACAATGCGTGATTGGCATTACAGAATGACCCAGGTATATATAGTAACTAAACACGTATTTAAGCTTAGAGAGGATTTAATTTTTTTTAACGAAGTTCAAGGGTAGTTGAATTTCTCACCCTAATTAATAAGGAATAAATTTTGCGCCTTGCCTATTTGATGGACAAATTTGAGCAGGTGAATAAACTGTATCTTCAGATGCAAGGAAGTAATAGAAATATCATAAAACTTATAAGTAAGATCGAAAATTAGAAGAGAAAAGAAAGGATGAAATCTTCCAAAATTTTTCAGAAATTAAATTATGCTGTAAAAAATGAATTCAGACATTATTCAAGTCGCGATATATTTTTATTGTGTGTTGAAAAGGGGCCTTATGATTCCTCAAGTGCTCAAGACATATATTTAGAGCTGAAACATGATTCTTGAGCGAAAGATGTCCAATGTCCAATGTGAAATCAATCACAGAATTTTTGTCGAATATCTTCGATTCCTAGCCAGTATTGTAATAAAGAACTATTGGCTTAGTACCTGCCTGGATGTTAAAATGATGAATAAAATCTGGGGGTGTCCTTTCAAGTCCTGGCAAAGAGAAAACAATCAATCGAAAAAAGTAAAAACAACAATATTCGCTGCTGTTACCATGCGCGCGATGTTCTTTCACACTCGCATCCGGTACGATGTGCCGAGTGTGAGGGAGACGTGCGAGTGACACGTGCTGTATGATGTGACTGAGTACGAAATAACATCAAGTATTCAACCCACAGAGGGTAATTCATTGAAATCTGATTAATGCGGACAGGGAGTGACAGGAGTTATTGAGAAAGGGGAGGAAGGGGTGAGGAGTTTTAGTATACCGCGCGATCGACAACCTTCTTTATCCTTTCTCTGCCAAAATTAGCAGATGAGTACCATGACCGAGAATGCGCAATAATATGCTATCTTTCCATCGTCTAGCGATGCACTAGTTGTGTTGAATCTTCGACCTCTTCTTCTGCTGACGAGACCTCTGATGGCGACGATTCCTCCGCTGTGACGCCACTATATTATTTCGAATATACAGTTTGATTTGGACTATCAGAAGGGTGTAATAGTCTAAACCAGTGCTTCCCAATTACTTTCATGTCACGGTCCCCTAAATCTGAAAAACCCCACGAAATGGGAAGCACTGGTCTAAACAATGGAACAAGAAAAAAAATATAATTTATAATAGTTTTAGTTTACATTAATTATGTTTATTATAAATGAAAAAGAAAATAGCTAAAGCTTTGTAATTAATAGAGCACTGCTAAATGATTTTTATTATTTCAATATAGATTCATAAAAATCATTTCATTTTTTTGAATAATTGCTTTGAATAATAAAATATTACTAAACAAAAGTCTTTGGTAATAATAAAAATCTGAGTAATTAAACAGTGGTTTAAAATACATGAATTAAAATTTTTTCGTTCATATATTTTATTAAATATAATTATTGAGTACATTTTATGTTTATTTTTAAAATGATTATGTCAAATAAATAATTTAATTGATAAATTATATTCCAATAATAATAACGTAATATAGATGAATGCATAATGACATGACATTTTAGATAAAAATAAATTTAGTATAATTTTAATTGGATTTTGAAATATATTAACAAAATTATAAATGTATTCTTATTAGAAAATATGTTTTAGATTTATTAAACTCAACCTGAAACACCACGAACCAAAAAAAAAATATTTTTCACCATAGATAGACCATAATTCCCGAGCATTGTATCCCATGTTTATGTACGACCGGTCCATTACGTAACTAACCATAAATCAATGGCACGCGTATATTTTCACTGCATTTCATATTGAAATGAAACACGGAACAGTGCATTTTATCACTGTTATCGTGCGAAATATTGTTCCAGCAATTTTATCAATTCCATTATTCGTTTATCCGGTTGTTTATTTATTTTTTTCATATAAATAAACATGAGCTCGGACCTCGTCCGTATTTTTATATAATTATAAAAGATATACAATTCAATAATAACATTTTAGTGTTTCACCTCTGGCACTATTGTGATTGAAGATAGTTTCTCGCCTGCCAGTTGTGTCGTTTCGCAAAGTTCCGTCCGTGTAGTTACGTTCAAAGGGTTAAAACAAAACCCTAGAAAAGGTATGGTCCCGTAAACTAATCGCTGACCATCTCGCCGCAAGGTAACGCCATTACTGTTGAGTGAGATTGAAGAAGGTGTCCAGTGACGTAGTAGATTCATAAATAATTAACGAAGACTAAGCTTTTTAAAAGCAAAATATTCAAGGACTGTCTGAAAGGGCGACAGTGTCAAGGGTATTTCAGTCAATGGTCCAAGGTTAACCACAATAAATATACGTAGAATAATTATGTTAGTTCGAAACGAAGAGAGACGCTCTGTGTATGTATTTAATTTGAAAAAAGCTCTTCATGGCGTTTTTAATTCCATAATTATATACTACGGACTATTATTTAAACTGAAAAAAGTTATAAATGTTTGTATCATATATTTTTTAGAGAACAGATACAATATATCGTTAAAAGTGGAAAGTATTATTTATACATTAATTCTATTCTTCGTTTTTGCGACCTAAAGTTTTTAATGGAACTATCGTAAAGTGTGCCCTTCTGTTTAAGTTTTATGTTTTTTTTTCTCTATGATATAACTTGAAAAATGTATGTAAAGGGTTTTTTTTTGTATTTTTTTCCACATTCAGCACACCCAACATCAAGCTCACCATACGCCACTGGTAAATATATCTCTAAGAAACTGAATTTATATTCTTAATTATATTGTTTTATGACTTATACAGATAGAGAGAAAGATGATTTAATGCGAATGATATTTTAATAGATAATATAAAATTTAATTAAAATATACTATATATTGATTTAAAAAAAATTCATATAATTAGTTTTGAGTAAAAGATTTTTTTTTGTAAATATTTAATTATAATAATAAATTCAAACGAATATTGCTGAATTTTTTTTTCAGAATAAAAAGCTTTGAATCTTTGTATATTAAAGGTTATGATTAATTATTTTAAAGAACGATTAAGTACATTCTGGTATTATTTTTAAGCAATTTCTATATTTTTTTTTATGTTATTGATTGATAATTATTAACGTTAAAGTTTTATTTTTTACGTCATGTTCTATAAGCCACTTCTCGCTCGCATTTGGTACGATGTGCCAAGTGCGAGTGAAATGTACTAATAGTGACACGTGCTGCGAGAACTCGGCGGTCGTTATTCGACAGCGTGTCCTCAGTCTGCGGCGGGACATCGCCAAGCGTGTGTGACGTCGACCAAATTATGAAGCATATCATAAATAACTATTATACAAGAAAAAAGTCAAGATATTGATGAAGAATTTAATAATATCTTGACTTGAAATGCTTGAAGTCTATTTTCCATTAAAAATAGACCCCATTCGGACGACGCGGTTGTTTTCGAGCCACCGTGACGGATCCGTTAAAATTTAATAATTATAATTAATTATATCAATTTGTTTATACAATCATTTATTTAATGATTCTTTATGTATGACATTTACATATTATAATTTAGTGTCTATCACAGTTTAAAAAAGATAATTTTTTTCAGGAATTTAGAACGAATTCATTTATCTTGTAATTTACATTTTTTGTATAACATTAAAGATATTACATCTTTAAAAAAGCTTATAAAAAAGAATATCAGTACTTAAATATACAACATTAAAAATTGAAAAATAAAAAAAAGGAATAAAATTGTTTCTTGAATTTTTTAAGTGAATTTTATAAATATTTAAAATTATGATAATCTGATGACGTAATATCGGGTGAATAAGGTGGACCGGTGTAACGGTTCAGGTTATTGTGATTCATAATGAATTACGCCTAAAATATCCACCAAAAAACAAAGAAATATCCTTTTCATGGGTATTGTCGAGGGATTAAAATTTGTAGTTGATTGAAGAAAGCCATTGTTTTTTTTCTTTTTAGGTTGTTGTACAGTATCTAATTTTCAGTACCAGTGACAATCCTTCTCAGAAATAGATCTGTCTCATACCTAGACAAGAGCGATGATAAGATGGCTATCCTTTTTTCATGTGCTGCCAGGAAAAAAGGATAACCTAATAGATAAAAGGATAGTAATAAATAAATTCTTAAATGAAACATCAAATAAATCAATAAATTCTTAAATAAATCACACTCCTTTAAAACAGCCATAAAATATTTCGAATAAATGGTTTTATATGCATTTGCCGGAATTCTCCACAAGGTCTGAAGTATCTAACCAAAAAATTATTTAAAAAAGACAAACCTAAAAATTACAGCCAATCAAACGCGTAGTGTTCGGCTAGCGTGTGTTATGCGCGCCCCGGACATACACAAATACGTTTTTGACGTGAAATCCACGTCCCCCGTAGGCAATGTGTTAAAATAGTTAAACATAGTTCTAGAATAATCTCAGCTTAGAGCAAAACGTATTCTAATATAATTAATTAGTTATTGTTCTTGAACTATGAATTATTTTTTGGTGTAAATTTCATATATTTTTATAGAATAAACATTTTTCTGAATTTTTAACTGTATTTTTTTGAAAAACGTATCCATAAGACGTCTTTACTTAGACAGTAAGTGATACGGTCTCGAAACAAGAGCACTCGACGCCACTGGACGCCGGCAGCTGGATAGAAAGCGAAAGTGTACCAGTGAAAACTTTTGCCCAGGTGAAATTGTGTTGTGTAAATTCCGTCCACGTCCGACAGACACAGTTGTTGCGGCCCCCCTGTGTCTCCGGCCCTGTTCATTATTTGCCGAGGTCCGAATAGGCCTTTACCTCTTATTGCACGAGCGACTTAATAACCGTCATTATTTATACTGGCTACGTGCACCTAAGCATCAAGTCGACCATTAGCCCAACGGACGCCCATGTGTTATTTTTTACCCAATTTTATCTAAAGCAGAGGGCCAAATCTCTTACACCCACAATTGGCAGTCTATCCCGATCGTTTAAATTTAATTCAATTATTTTTTTTTAAATTAAATTAGTTGATACGTTAAACAACGGATCCTATTAGAAATAATTTGTGAGTAAACATTTTATTTAATGCTACATTGCATTAATATTAATTCAAGAAAACATAGAATTTCCTAGTTCAGCTTAGTGACCCGTGCGCTAATTAGATCTTAACACTAGGAGGTTTAACTTTTAATGCAAACAAATAAAAAGAATCCTTAATGTACGGAGAGGCACTTAAGGCTACGGCGCCCGCTTTTACTATCCGGCTCTTATTTTCCTCAGTAAAAAAGTAGGGAAATATTTTGCACGCGAATTGGGCATTCGAATGCGCAATTTTGCCCCTAATTGTTTCTGTGCAAACAAAATAAAGTTTCGCCAGTTTGCGGGGGCGAAACTATTTCATTTTTCCAATACGTCACACGTTTGCGAAAAATGTTTTAATTGGAGTTTTCCCAAAGTCCGACCCAACTCTTATCGAAAAATAGAGTCGCAGATTTTGCGCACATTTCGCTTCCTGTTTTCTGGTATTGAAAAAGTTGAGCGTCATTTTTAGTTCCGGTCGTTAGTTAGCGGCCCCTCTGGAACTTGGGGTTCCCCCTCGTATTGTCATTGGCGACACAATGTGTCCGAGTTGAAAAGCTCTGCAAAAAAATGTTCGAATGAGACAGTTCGGAACGAGTTTTTTAATGAAGATACTTGCAGGGCTACATACTAGTCCTCGTGTAATTTAATTTACGAATGAAAAATATTATCATATTAATATAATGTAAGATATAATTTTTTTTTCACCACCTTTTCACTTCAACTTTATATAAGAATTAGTAACTGGAGAACTGATATTATTAAAACTTGCAAGCATTTGCAAAGCGGATGCTCGGAAAATCGCATTTCTATATTTTTTATTCATTTAAAGTTTGCACATATCATATAACGATGGCATTAAAATTCAAAAGAAAACTCTGGCGGATTATCCTTTAACATATCTGCAACGTTTTCTCTATAACGAATGGGATAATCAGGATTAATATTTTCATTAATAAATATTTACTTTATTATTTAGATTTATTTTATAAAATTAGTTATGCATCGATAGCCTAAAATATTTTAAAATGAAACTTTAGCATATATAAGTACTCTCGGGAAGGTTTGTGTGTGCTCAGATATAAGGATCTTTTGAGCAAAAACAACACCATTATGATCCTTTACTATTAATATTCGCCAAAAATTGTCCCCTATGACTTTTATCTCAAAAATAAAAAAAGTACGATTATTTTCTTCCTATTTTCTTCGTCCGAAGATTAAAAATAATGATGACACCATTTTGTTGTAGCGGTTATTCCACAGAGTGCGAGATAATTGCTCGCACTATAATTTGAAAACGTTCCATAATAATGAGTGACTTATAGCGCCCCTAGCGGGATCAAGTGGCGTCATCCCTTCCTACCAAATGATTATCAGCAACACTGCTAACGTGTTCAGCGGGCTACTAACTCCCCTTCCTACCCACACTGGTCGAAACGTTAAGACGTTCTCGCATTTAACTCAGTCGTAAGATGTAGTCGCCATCTTGTTGCGCTACACACGGATGCCGCCATGATGACTCTGGTTATATCCTCTCATCTTCCCCCTGGCAAACCGCATCGACTAATCAATTAACAAGCTGACCACTAAAATCGCGTAACGTAAAAATTACGTTCTGTCCGCAGGCTCCATCTCAGCATCCTTGACACAGCGCCACAGACTGATACGCTGTCACAAGGATTCTCAACAGATACTCTCCTGCAGATACTCTTGGCATTAGACTGCCACGAGTGCCGTCACTACCAGAGGTCACTACCAGAGATCACCAAGTAAAGAGCAGCAGGGTCTGTACACGTCGAGATAATTTCATTCATAACGTTTTTAACCTAAAAGCTATCAATAAATGTTGTTCTTCAATAAATGTGTTTTGTGCCTCTTAGCCCTGAGGCAGGTATTTTCCACCTGAAGGATATTACGCGATCTCCAGTAGAGACACGTTTGTCCCAACCCTGATGCTAGAGCTGTGACGGTCGTCATCCGGGTTAGGTTGGCTCTTTGAATACAGGTTACGTATTTGAAGAGTCAAGCATATTGTAACGTAAACATATTACGTACATTTATTTATCAAACCTCATGTGAAGAATTGTAAAAAATAGTATAATCTCGAAATACGCTATTAATTAGTTCCTCAATATTATTTATGCAGATACTATAACTGAACGTGGTGAATTCTGCGTAAATATATCCCAAAAGGTATCTACTTACTTACGTATATTTATGTATAATTTTTCTGACATGAAATGACACTATCTTAAAGTGTGCCTTTTTATTTTAGTTTAATGAGTATTTTTTTCTCCATTGATATTAGATTTAGGCCACATAGTCTTTCATGATCTTGTGAGCTTCGATAGCATGTTTGAATTCTGTTTAGAGCAGAAGATGCGCGTTCTGCTGACGCAGTGATACTTGGAATAGTTAAAATTAGTTTTCCTAGTTTATAATCTTCTTGAAATCCTGACTGAAGATTAAGTTTTTCCATGAACTTAACTAATTCATGAATAGTTTTTTTTTTGAAAATTCGGAGCTTAAATAAATAACAGTAAGCTCGTTTTTTAAACGTAAATAATCAATCGACATTCCATAAAAAAAATTTACTATTCAAAAAATTTTCTTTAAATTGAGCATATTTTTCATTCATAAGGAGGTGAAAGTAATTTAATTTTGACATTGCAGAAAATCAGCATTCGATTAGATTGTATTCGCTATCAACTATTGTATTAAACAACTGACTTAATTCTGTCTTTTCTTCAGAAACTGAAACATTACTTAGCAGTCTGTGGTCATGTTCATAATTTTTCAGATACATAAGAGTTCCATAATTTTTCATCATTATTCTCTTACTCATTTTTGAGTAGTTGCAAAACATCGGTATTTTTTTTTACAACAATACAATATATCCAATGATTTAGATCATAGGTTTCCAAAGTGGGTCACCTGGCCCCCCCGGGGGCCCTGGAGGAAGCTAGGGGGGTTATTATAGCCGTGAGGGGAAAAGGGGAGCCATGGAAAGCAAAAAGGGGGCCATGAGGTGATAATATTTATACCATTATAAAGTATTAAATATCCGTTTTTACACGATGTGTTTTCATGTATATTCAATGTATTTAGAGAGTATTTTTAAGAATGTGTTCTGAAGAAGGAATATTTTTTTCAGATTTTCAGTCACAGGGCGAATGACCTAGTGGTTTATCAACTTAATATAATCTTGATTACGTTTTTCTTTGAAGTCTATTGGGATTGGAATGGTATAATAATATATATCGAATGTAGTAGAACCTTTCTATTTTACTTCATAATTCTTTTCCTTGGCCATATTTATGTTATCATGCGTTTGAACCCAATTTTATTAGATTTTTTGATACAATTTAAATGCAACGAGTTTCTGCAAACAACGTTTAATAATATAAAAATAGGTGTAACTAAGAATATGTGTTTTGTGTTTATATTACTTTCTACAAAATTTCTATAATCCGATTCGAGTCATTGAAAGCAAATTTTACATCGGTGTAATTATTAGCTTTTGATTATAAATTTCGGTGAAAGCTTTAGTAGACTTACTGGCGATTAAGCCCTGATAAATATCACAATGAAATATTTGATGTATATTCTGCTAGTTTTGGTGTAGAGACATCAGATAAAAAAAAATTATGATAAATTATTATAAAAATATTACAAATTTTTCATTTTGATAATTTATTTAATTAGTTTTATTAGTATTTGTAGGCATTCATATATTCGGATAGCAAATGAGAGCTGTATTCAGTAGCCAGAAGAATAGGGATTGAATGCGGTCGAAAATTTTGAGATAATAAATGTCCAAACAATATACTAATATTGTTGGCTTGGATTTTCGTTTGCGGGCATCTTGGTGTTTGCCAAAGCCAGCTCGCCTGGAAAATGGCCCTCCTCTATCATACAGGACACTAAATCTTAGATGAATGCCCTCGGCTTGAATACAAAATGGCCGCACTCTACATTTTTCCACCGAGAGATAATACGGTGGGAGTAGAAATTTCGCAGGACCAAAGCACAATCGTATTATTTCTATGCCCGGTAAAACTTTATTATCATAACGTGAACGTGATATTATTTCGACGTCCTCGTTTTGGGTCTTCAGCGGCGACTGGCACTGCTTGAGACTCTTAGGCATTGCCTAGACGAAGACGAGAGCGGCTAGACGAGTTTTAAAATCTCTTTGTTTCGCCCGTTCACGAGATGACCCTTAAAACTTGTTCCGGTGAGTTTTTAAGGCGGCGCTATGTAGAACGGTCGGTGTTTATTTTATTCGAAAATCTCGTTATTATGTTTATTTTGATAACTTTTGTACCGCTACGTTCTGTTGTTGTTTTAAAATTTCGGCAAATAATCTACTTTTTCATATTTGCAAATAAATACGAAAGGCTTCGCACTAAAAACAAACGGGATGGAATAAGTTTTATACGGATGTTGGATCTAGAGTCATTCAACCTGTTTGGAATATTGTATAATCAAAACTTTGACAATATCTTTCAACTTTTCGCATATAAAAAAAAATACGAAATAACAAACCTTGTAAAATTTTGCAATATATACTTTACCGGTCAATTTATTTATTTAATACATTGATATTAAATTTTATCAGAATAAATAATAGTTAAATATATGGTGTGAATGTTTTTCAATGTAAATTCGGCTTATTTTGATTATTTTATTAGACCAGAAAGTTTAATAAAATTACTGTAAAGAAAACCAGCA
Source organism: Philopotamus ludificatus (assembly GCA_022495035.1). Taxonomy (NCBI): domain Eukaryota; kingdom Metazoa; phylum Arthropoda; class Insecta; order Trichoptera; family Philopotamidae; genus Philopotamus; species Philopotamus ludificatus. The sequence goes on from JAGXCT010035314.1 coordinate 70,332, forward strand.
ATAAATCAATCGAATACGAGCCAAATAAAAAAAACGTAAACACATAATATATTTATCAATCCGAATAAAAAAATTAAGAAAATAGTCAGGCATTCTTATTAATGTGTAATTTTATTAATAAAATGTTTTTTTTATAAGGTATGACTTATCCGTTAGTTGGGAATTCAACTGAGAATTTTCTCTGAATTCAATTCTTGAATCACTTAACAAAGTTATTTTCTTCCATAGTTAATGACATAGGACTATTCTTCTAAGTGCACTTACGCAGAGTTCTTCTAACAAGTTATAATTGGGTCAATATCCATTATGATTGGCGGATCTGCTTCAATATTAATAGAATCATTGCTTACATTTTCACAACCGTTTCTAATTGTGAAGAAAGGATTATATTAATATTTTGAGATTATCCTCGAAATATTCTCATCCATCTTCTAATCATTTATCTCGTTTATATAATCTTTTTACTCCTCATCAGACATAAAAGTGTTTATATAAATAACAAAAATTGCAACCGTATGTGTATTCTTTGAATGCATAGTGTTGCATATCTACAACAAAGCTTAACACTCAAGCACCCGCTGTTTTCAGGCGAAACTTACGCCTAAACCCGCATCTTTTTATCGATCTTGCGATTTTGCGCGGCTCTGTAAAAAATCTTAATAACTTTTTTTCCATTAAAAGAAAATTTGGCCAAAAGAGAAGTATTATACGTATAGTATACATATATTAGATTATTAGAATATTTAGATAAGAAATACAATTTTCGAGCTGTAAAAATGATGATTTATTGTAGTTTAGACGATAAAAAACAAATAGATATCTTTATGTAGTATGTAGATAATTTAAGCTTTCTAATAAAGGATGTGACGGGTTGTACCACATAAATATTTCAATTAAGTTATTTTGTTGAATGGATAAACAAAAACCTAAATTCGTTACAGTCGTTGAGTAAGTACTGGAAAGTTTTCGATCCAAATAATCTATTATTTCTAGGACAGTTTTTTACCATAAATAAATACATATTATATATATTATACAAAGGGCATGCAGAGCAATGAATGAGACTGTGTCGAGTCGTAACACTTTAAAAGAAAGCCTTTTGTAGCGCATTAGATAATACGTTTCGTGTGAACCCGCGTTAGTGCGGGGAGCGGGTGTTTACCGTTTACGAAAATTTCCGCACTAACGCGGGACCGGGTCCCTAAGTGTTAATTGAAATTGTATGCAGCTATTGCAAATAAATATAATTTATAAATATTAAAATAATGGTAGAAAAACCTTTTTTCAGTATGTAAATGTATTTTATTTCACTCTATTACATATAGTGACAACAAAAACAAATTTAAAATGTCACCCCTCTGCACCCGACGAAGAAATATTTAATATTAACTGTCATATCGTGCGGAGACATTCATATCTAGTAATTAAAAGCTCATTGTTGAAAAATATTTATTAAGATTTTAAACATAAAAACACAAAAAAACTTAAAATATTTTTTATCCAAAATCCGTTCAAAATATGGAAACGTTTCTAATTCATATTCCTTTCGCAAACAAGGTTATGCACTGTTGTCAAGGTGAGTAGGTGCAGAGGTCAGGTTTACAACAAGTAACAGGTGACGCAACAGCCAAAGAAGACGAACGCTAAATGCTCAAAAAAATGAAAGAGTAAAGCTAGCTCGTTTTCGCTTTCACTTCTTACTATTTATCATACTACTCGATTGTAATCGGCAATCGTAATTCTTTATTTTAATAATAAAAGAAAAGAGCAAATAAATAACATGTTTGATTTGAACTAGATCAGGGGTTGCCAACCTATAGCGCATGCGCCTAACCTGGTGCATAAGAAGAAAATAAGTGGCGCATTTCAACATGTCAATGCAGGGCTAAACAAAAGTATTGGACATATTTAAAAATTAGAAACCGTACCTTGAAAGTCTAAAATTAGATTATAGTAAACTCGTCAGTATACGCACTGACATAGCGCCATCAATGATTTTTTTTTAAATAGATACTGTGTGTAACAATTTTAAAGATGTAGTATGTTATGTTATAGATTATGAAATTCATGAATAAAATTAAAGCAAGAGCATTAAGCAGACGAGAATTCAGAGAATATTTTGAGTTGTGATTTTTTTATTGTCTCACTATTTACACTCTTTGGGCCAGACGTATTGGCCCAAAAGATTTTTTAGCTAACAACTAATGTATTTTATTGAATCGTATACCAGATTAAATTCTATAAATGCTTTTTATTCATTTCCCCAATGAATATCATTAATAAGTTTGTGAAAAAAAATATAATGAGAGTAACTCATAGATTCGACTAAAAGTAGTGGAGAGTTAATAAAAAAATTAAGAATTAATCGTAACCTTCCATAGCACGAATTTGTATTATACGACGTTTTTGTGAGAGCATATGATCGTGTTATACAAGTCCATGTGTATTTAAAATAAATTTATATCAATTTCTGATGTTTATAAATCGACTGCAAAGCAGATTATTCAGATGCCAGATCCAAAATCGCAGACTTCTAAATAAATGTTATTAGGCTCAAGAATGTTGCCATTATCTTGCATAAAATAGCTTTCTCTTTTATTCACATTAATATTCTGTCATGTCATTATATTCTTAATGAAATATGACCCAGATGAAGCAATCGACCTCTAAAATATTGAGTTACGGGTTATTAGGACAAATTTTACTATGCTTATTATTATTTATATATATATATATATATACTACGAAATTAAAGAAAAATTGAAATAATTTCAGATAATCTACTATTTTTATACAGTCATCCTCCTATTTACGCAGTTTTTTTTCAAAAACACTGCATAAAAAAATGCAAGAAACTAATATAAAGTGATATGTTCCATTTTATAAAAAACCTCGTAAAACGAGAAAAACTGTGATCTTAGATCGTTTTTTATTTTTTATAAATTCCTTAACATATTTTATAGGTTTTTGAATTTGAGAGTATGTTCTATATTTGGATCAATTTCTAATACAATTCTTACTAATTAACCGGCCAGCTGGAGGACTTCATTTAATTTTTTTAATGGTTGTATTAAAGCTGTAGTGGTAAAAATACCACCTCAACATTGAGATGCTGAATTTCATGTGACCACTTTAAATAGAAGATTTTTATTTTTCATGTAGCTTTCTACTTGCGGTTCAAAATAGTTATATAACTAATCTGGAAAAATTGTTGCAGTCATCCATGCTTTTTTATTTGCTGCTCAATGTACTGGTATTTTTATAACACGGTTGATTAATAGTGGTTTCATCTTCAATATCCAGAAGCATTGCTATAGAATAATAATGTCATGCGATCTTTTGCTGCGTTAAAACCACTTGTTGTTTTTTCAGACTCAAATACGTTGTACTGGGCAGTTTTTACCAGTTTAGTCCAGTTTCATTAGCATTGAATACTTGAACAGGAGTATTGGTACAAATTTCCATGATCCGTCTTTTCACCAGATACCAATTCGCTTTGAATCGTATGGTTTTTACCGTATAAACTTCAAATAAAATGAAACGGCTAAACATATCGACATTCTAACAAATACATTGCCTTCAAAAGATGTATCTGCATTAATTTTCATTTAAAAATATTATATTTATTCATAAATGAATTCGTAGTAGCGTTTGCCGTGGCTCTGTTGATTAGCCGGATTCGCGTGCCTGCACGCCGTGGCGTCTAAACGGTTAAATAGCTCCATCCACCCCTTACTAGCAGTGAAATAATATGTTTCTTCAGTAGTATATGCTGTAGATTTAACATGTTCTTTAACCCTTTCAATGCGGCGGTTCTAAACACAATTCTGCATCTGAGTGCGGCGCCGTTTTTTGACTAATTATGTACCCTTGCATTACCGTTTCCTGCTATATGACCATTTTCCTATAAGAGACGAGGAAACATGTTGGAATAGAATATGTTCTTCATCGTCCTAAAAAAATTTCAACTTGATTCGCTTTATTTTCGCAATAACCGAACAAAATATCAATTCGCTCAAACAGAGATTAGAAAAGAAAAAAGTATCCTTAATCATAAAATGAACTGGCAATTATATTTTATTCCAGTTCCGGCAATAACGAAATTTTGTTGATCCCTCGCTTTACCCATACAGCCAGAGATAATGTTACTGATACTACTGCGGGCTGCAAGGAGATTTGAATGAGACACCACGCGCGATTTGAATGGCTACGATTCATATTTATATTTTATATGGTTTATATAACTTTTTGGTTATAAGTTATTTTTTGTTAGCTGTGTTTATTAGCTGATTTTTAAAACAAACACCATCACTTAACTTGGTCTAGTTTACATGTAACAATAAGTTTTAAAGAATCTCGCGCATGTATGACATGCGACCGCACCCTGGACACGATTTGTATGCGCATGTGCGTCATGCGCCCCGCACTGAAAGGGTTAATGATGTTATATATTCGTATAGTTTTATGTGTTATTGAATTACTAAAACGCGTTACGCTTTAACCCTTTTAGACCTGACTTTTTATTTTTGGATAAAATACATCACGATGTTCCAAAGTTTCCAGTGATAATAAAACGAAAAAATAACCTTCAAAACCAACGTTCAAATTATTGTACATTGCAATGTACTCTGGGATATAAAGGGTTAAAGTACCAAGCAATTCATGGGATGACTGTAAAATGTAAATCTGTATCTATTTATGAAGATATCAAATTGATGACCAGCGTGCATATCTTAAATTGTTCATAGTCATCATATCACAGAGGATGTTCATAATGATTATCAATAAACTGGTATTTTAAAAATACATATGACTGCATATCAATAAAGTATTATAACACAAACCTTGGACATTCCAGCGGTTGTCAAATTATTTAAAAAAAAAATAAATTTTATTTAAAATATGAATTGAAAAATTTATAATATCAATAAAACGGTTATTATTTTACGATAACGTTTTTTGCTGCGAAATATGTTCATATTACTATTTTCAATGTATTATTTAAATACAATTTTGTTATATTAAATATTTTTGCACAGTTTTCCTCATAGTTTCACAAGCTAAGACCAGATGATGGCGTACAATTTTGAAATCACTAGATCATATAAATGTTAGATATTTGTGTAGACTATGAACATTTTTTATATTAACCTCAAACGAGACAGACTGTTCATCAAATTAGTCAAAAATGAAGATTTTTCTCGTAATACGTTTGTATTTAAAATAAATTTAAAGCATGTATGTGATATAATAATATAACAAGTGATTTTGTGATTAGTTATATTTTAATTAAACAATATATTATATTTATCTTAATTAGGTAAATCGGTTATTTTTCCTCAGAGTTAGAAGGCCACTTAAATAATTCATGGTTATTTCTGGTCAAATGAACACCATGTGATTAATGTTTTTTTTATTGTGGAGGGTTTGAGTGAACAACAACAAACATATGTGACAATTCTACTGATAATACCTGTAAAATTATTAACAGCTAATTATTATTTTAACAAACATTCTAAATAAATAATATTTTGCAATTTTTGATCTTATTTAAATGCATGGTTTTTACATATTAAATTATATATTATATTTTTTTTATTATTACAGATTATATTATCTTTCGTTATTTTATCAGAAACATTTGGAGCGACAATACAAAATAGAAAAAACGTTTTAAAAGGAACAGGGATTGTGTTAAAACGGACCAAGTCGATGAAAACAAAAATAAAAGCATTGCAAATCATTGAGGGAAACGATGGTGATGAATTGCCGATATTTGGTGCTACGAATGATGATGATTACGGTTTAGATTATGGTGAAAACGATGATGAAACGTCAAACGGATCCTCATCTCCTCCTCTTCCAAGTATTGCATTTTCAATTATATCTATGAAACAGAGATCAGATAATGAAAGTACTGAAGATAACAAAGATGATGAAAAGAATAAAGTTGAAAAAAATCAAGGTTCTGTGGTTCAGTTAGATGAATATAGTTCTGATGACAGCGCAGAGGATAAAGATAGTTCTGAGGTCAGCACAGAGGATGAAGATAGTTCTGAGGTCATCACAGAGGATAAAGATCATACAATTTTATCTGATTCCGCTGGAGAAATAGTCTATGTCTCCGTACATCAAGTGCCAGATGGCTTTAATAGCAAAAGCGATACGGTTACAAAAGCGATTCCTCCAGTCAATAACCTGATTATCATAAAGACGCCTACGTATTTTGAAAAGGTCAGAGCGCCTCAGGAGAGGACCGTAGTGTACGTGTTAGCCAAAAGACCTAATCCAGAAGAGCTTACCGAGAGGACTGCACTACTACCCCCAAAAGTCCATTACGTCAGGTACAAAGAAACACCTGAAACCAGTGATTCTGACAATATCAATAAATAATATGACATATATGCTTATTTTAATTATACATCGATAAAGTTGCAATAATATGACTAAAAAAACTAATATTTTTGTTTTATTTTAAATATAAGTTAAAATTAAAAACAGTTATATTTTAGAGGACTCTGATTCTAGTTTATAAATAACACTTTTTAATGACAATCGAATATTTTTTGTGCAACTCTTGCAAATAATAATATATTCGATTGTTATATTAGATATATTCTTATAATATATTCATAGTTGTCAGAATGAGGAGACAAATGCTAAGCTTTACACATACTATACTAATACTAAACGGGTTTATTTCTATAAAACACTACAACAAGGTTGGGTCATAAATAACATCCGATTTTTTATTATACTTTTACAATCGGTGGTATACATATGACTGGCTTTTTTTATATTTTTCTACTTTAACATCAACAATACATTGGTTCGGAGCTTGCTTGAATCAGGATCTATCGTTTGGGCGCCATATGTCGCTTCGAATATCCCAGGCTAGAGAAAATTCATGAGAAATTCTCAAGATATCTCTACATGAGGGAATTTGGAATTTATCTGAGCTTATACCACAGTGCATGGGTACAGGGTTGCCTGGGGTATCGTATTGTATCATATAACAACCTTATTACCAGGGAGCTATGTATGTAGCTGCAGCAAAAAGGCATCATCTATTGAGGAAACTGATTTAAGTAGTTTTTGAATCATCTTGAACGGCTTGGCAGGCCCAGATAGAACAGCTACTAGCCTATAATTACTAACATTGAATGGTCACCCTTTTTAAAAAAAGGAGTGACTTTAAAAAAATTCCACAAATCAGAGAATTTCGACAATTTTAACGAAAGGTTAAAAATACGTCGAAGAGGCTCTGATATCCAGAAATGGCATGCTTTTAAAACGAACGAAGGTATCATATCGGGTCCAGCTGATCGTTTTGATTTTAGTTTATCAATATCATATATTATTTTGCCTTTATCTATGGTGTCGATCGTAAACTGTGGTGTATTTGAAGAATCGGATGACCTTCAGCTAATATTGAAGTCAGCATGAGATCCTGGAATATTGAATACTAACTGATTGCGCGAAGGAGTCAGCAATTTGTCGTGAGTTACGTAATTCAATATCGTCAAAATGCATGAGCTTAGATACAGAGATGGCTGAACGTTTTGCATTAATGAAATTCCAAAAGAATTTTGGAGATTCTATTAAACGCTGTTAACATGTTATAAAAATAATAATATTAGATATAGTAAAAAGAACTGTCGTATTTTTTCAATAAAATTCAAATTATTTTTTTTTAAACATTTATTGTTTTATTTTTACAAAAAATAATTACCATTACATTATATAACCTTCTGCCCTCTATTTTCCAAATCTAAAATACCTTTCTTGAAAAATTCTGTTGACTTTGAATTAAAAACATCAGAAATGGCTGATTTCACTTCACTTTCTGTTTGGAATGATTTATTTTTAAAA